>VWZF01006188.1:0-62124 GCA_013396755.1 Sclerurus mexicanus | reverse complement strand
CAAAAAAGTATTATAATAAAAAAAAAAAAAAAAAAAAAAAAAAAAAAAAATCTATCTTTATATTTAGTGACCTGTTTCAGATTTCTAACACTGAGGAAATCTCAGCTCCTCAGAAAGGGTAGTAAAGAGATGAGAAGAGAATCACAACACATTTCCTTCAACTGAGACTTTGTAGAATTTCAAGGCAAGCATGAGTCTATTTGAACACAGCCACCCACCTAAGCCAAAAGAAGTTTTGAGGACCTCAGTTGCTTTAATTTTGTGGGTTTTGGACAGACAGTTAAAGTGGCAATCCATAAGACTATCTATCTCCTCAATTTGGCTTTTGAGATAAAAGGTGGGAGTTGAAAATGGCCAGACCACAGGTTGTTCTAAGAAGTGAACTGGGTATGTATGTTGGATAAAATTAGAAATGAGTTATCTGATGAGCCTAGGAAGTATATTTACAACATGAATATATAAAATAAAATAATCCACAATTTTGTTCAAAATCATAGAGAAATAGTACAAGTTCAATTATATATAGGCTGCAGGGATATGAAGAATTTTTTAGTTTTCTTTTTTAGTTAAATTTTGTCTGGGGACATCTGATTTCATAATAAAATTAAGGTAATTGTAGAAAATATGGAAGGAAAGTCAGTCATCCTTGTTAAAGCAATGATCCTTTCAATGATCCCTCTCCTAGCTGAAGTATTTTGATGTGTGCTTCATTTACTTCAGTTTTGAACATAAAGAAGAAAGAAATCTGAGTCAGGATAGCAGGGGGGAAATCACTGGAGTGAAAATAAAAATAGAATCTTCTGTAACTTTCATGATGACTTTTACTTTAGTGGTATGCCAAAAACGGGACTTCTGAAGATATTCCAGAAGAATGGTTTTTTAATTATCCTACTGTTATATTGCTCAGTTATGAATCTTTTTGACAGACTAAGTGCAAAAAGCTAAGAAAATGTATTATGATCCTTCACTCTTTTCCTTCTCTCATGCGTGTTTTTTCCCATATTGGAGTAATAAATACTGGCATTATAATGGGAAGACACATTGAATGGCTCACTAATGAGCTGAAAGAGCTGAAGGCAGAGACTTGATCCAGAAGAAAGGGGTGTCTGTGATGGATCAGACAACAGTGACTTGAAAGCAAGAACAGGACTAAACACACTCAAGGTTTTTGCTTTTTTGTCAGTACCTAATCTCTTTTGCCTCTGGGGACAGTTATTTCAGTGGGATTTAACCACTTGTTCAGGATCTTTGGAAAGACCTATCTGTGGCATCATCTCCAGCAGAGCTTCTCGACATCCACAGCCCCAGCAATTGAGGTCTCTCTAGTCAGGGAGCTGCCGCATGTGCGTAGTGAGTTCCACACAAGTGGAAGGTGTTGCTCTTGCCACGCTTCATCAGCAAATCCACCTTGCACACCCATGCAGATCATATGTATGGGACAAGGCTGGAGCAGAGAACAAAGAAGATTGGGCGTGCCCCAGTGCTGCCTCTGTACTTGCCACACACCGGGGACATTTTTCCTGCTACACATAGCTGAGCTGTGCAGAGTTAGAATTGTCAATGGACTGTATGGCACTGACTGCAGGGGCTTGCTGATTGTATTGTGACACCACAGACAAAGATTAAGTTCAGCTTAGTACACATTTACTTGCCATTTATCCATGATGAAGGGGACAAAATACCCTCACACTCTTCTGCTAAGATTTTTCATAACCTTCTACAGTCAAATAGACATTATGTTTGGCAACAAGTCTAATGACCACAGCACTACCTGATAAAATAATGTGAACATTCTTTAGGAATTTCCTTTGCCTGATTTATATAGGTATTTAAGCAATCAACAGTTTTCATTTTAAACATTGCAATTGCTTTCAACAATATCATTACCTCAATCTAAATTGAATCAGAGTGCTAGGGTTATTTCAGAAAGAATAAAAAGACTACAGAAGGAAAAGTTCTCATCTTTGATAAGATGTATCCATATTGATGAATTGTCACTCTTTTCCTGGGAGATACCATTGTATTTTCTACCAGGCAGCAAAGTATCAATCAAGTGTATTCAAGTAGTTATTACAAAAAACCCAAAAAGCACTTACACCAAATATGAGGGCTTGTCACCTTACCAGAGGCTCCTGTGCAATTCATCATGAGCAGTAGATAAAATACTGGTGTTTCTCATTCAAAGATTTACTTTTTTTTAACTTTCTGCTGAAATGAGGTCATAGGTTTGCTCATATATATGACCAATTTGGCCATGCTCATATATAGGTGCATATCTAATGAAAATTTGAATAACTACATTTAAAATGGTAGATTCCCAAACAAATCAAGCAAACATGCTTTTATATCCAGTATGTATAATGTTCATGTTACTGTAGATTTCACAAAAAGAGTATTTGTGACTTAAGCCTTTTGCTTAATGAAATGTGAACTTAGAAAAAAATCTGAAGAGAGTATTACTTAATATTTCTTTTATAATAATTAAATATATATGTAGCTCCTATTCTAACTGTGCTAAGGATGGAGATCTAACCCATTATTCCTTGAATATCTTTCATTCAGTGAACTCCCTTGAACTTCAAAATATCTAATGACTTTGCAAATATTTAAACATAAGTGTGATCTTGACAGTAGTTTGTATCCTGTCTTATGTGTCAGTACAGCAAGGTGGAGAAGGAAAAAAACCATTTCCCCCAAATCTGATCTTTAGAAAAGCTGACCTTGTTTTTCTCCAGTATAAGAGATTTTTTTTCCTGTTTTGTTTTATGGCTAAAAAATATTATTTTTCTCTCTGTTTTCATAAGAATGGTTGGAATCAGTTCATCTGTGCAGTCTGAGATAGACCCTGCCTTTTAGGTTTTTATCAGCCAAGGGCATGCATTTTCCAGCCTTCTTGCCAGCAACTTGCATTCAAATTTGTCAGTGAAATAGACTAAAAGGCAGTGAATAACTTTAGAGATCTTGACCAGGTTCTGTCCTTGCCTTATGTTCTGTCCTTGTCTCACAGACAGGATCTGGGAAAGTTTAAGCATTTTTGGCAGAAGCTAAAAGGTATTTACCTTTGCTACAAAAAGCTGAGGAGGTTTTGGTATTTTTAGGGCGGGTTTTTTTCTCTTTCTTTTTTATTTTTTTTATTTTTTTTTCAGAGCACATTGAATGCCTGATGGGACCTTGGTCACTTCCTATTTCATGTTGTAGTTCACACTGGCTTTAGCTGGAATTTTCTTCCTAGGAGTTTTGGCCTAGGAGCTGGACATTCAAATGTTTGTGAGTCTTCAGGTCTCTCTTTTCCAGGGAGTCTTTTAGGGACCCTAACCTTTAGTTTCTGGTTTTGCCTTTCTGTAAAGGTCATCAGAGTGTGAAGTCCTGGATAAAGGTTTGCATGTATGACTTATTTTCTTCAGCCTTTGTTTTGCCTAAATAATTGAACATACTGTAAACATTTTCGTATAGTTTCCCAAGACTTAAGGCTTGATATTTTATCTTTTTCAGTATATATTTTAGTGGTAAAATATATACCTGATAAAAATCTAGAGAAGTTTTCTGGTTTTGGTTTAAAAGAATGTTCAAAGCACTGATAAACTTGACAAGTGACTTTGAAAGTTTCTGTAGGCGCTAAACCCCTGGAAATAAAGATACAATATTTCACTGAGAATCTTCTTGTAGGAATAATTGCTTGTTCTGTTTCATGCACCTCTTCAGGTCATCTTTGATAGGCACTATTAACCACTCTGAATAACTTTTTTTTAAAGGTTACAAAGCCTTAAAATAATTTTATTCAATTATGCATTTCTCATTACAGAGCTGGTTTTAAGTTAATGTTGATTTGCCAAAGGGAAAAATAAGGAAGTAGCAGAAATTTCAGAAGTTTTTGTGGTATTTTAATTTCAGCAACAGGAAAGTCTGGAAAAGAAGCCACGGCTTAGTAAGACCAAATCTCTGGTTTTTTTCTGCAGTGCTTTTCTGTGTCTCTGTTTCAGAAAGTTCTTGTTCTGAGAAAGAAAATTATTCTGCAGATAATAGTGCCCTTTAGCCTTTAGGTGTTGGAACATAGTGAGGGTAGGGTATTGATAGTGTTATCTCATCTTCAGATGGTGGCTTGGGGGGGGATATAACAGCAGTATCCCAGTACCCACAGGAGGGTCATTGACAAGATGGAGCCACCAGGGCATGGTGGAAGGATGAGAAATAACAGACATAAGCTGAAAGGAGATTCAGACTGGATTTAAGGAAGAAAACTTTTATAGTATAACTACTGTCAGGAAGTGGAGGAGGCTGACCAGAGAGGTTGTCCACCCTCAAAGATTTTTCAAGACCTGACTGGCAGCTGGCAAGATCCCAAACAATATGGTCTGACTTGGAAGCTGTCCATGCTTTGAGAATGAATTTGAACTAGAGAATTTCTGGGGTCCTTTCCAACACAGGTCAGCCTATCGTCCTACAAAGACTGGCTGTGAGGTGAGTTAAAGGTCACTTGGTCCAGTCCATCTTATGGAATAGTGGATAAAAGACACGTTGTAAATACAAAATATGTTACATTCTCTTGTTAGGACCAAGAAATATAGTACAGGTGGTAATCAATGTGCTAGCAGGTAGAATATAAATCTGTTACAACACAGAATACACTGAAGTTAAACACAGAGAAAATAATGCCCTCTGGCACCATTTTCTATCAGACTGCCCAGGTGTCTTCCTTTTTCTTTCACCCTCTCTCACCTTCCTGCCACCTCTTTCCCTCCAGCTACAGTCCTTTCCATCACCCCCTGACCAAAGCAGATTCCTTTCAAGAAAAGAATTCCACTTGTGAATTCTGTTACTTTCCTCTTATTTCAAGTAATTGTAGTATTGTCTTTTCTTCCATCAGTGTTCTCCCTTAGGGGAATTTTTCTAGCTTTAATTCCCATACCACCCTCTTTCAAACAGCTTAAGATTTAATGCAAAAAACCTGTTTGTCAGCTTATGTTTCCAGCTACAGTTATTTCTAGCCAGGGTGTTTAGGAAGTCTTATGCCTTCCTTTGCAGATTGTAAAGTTGTGGGTTTGGCCTCCATGAAATATTCTTAGTGTAATTTCTGCTTTGCCTAGCTACTCTCTATCAATTCCCTATGCTTTTATCCTGGAAAACACAAAGCTGTGTTTCACGCCTCTAAGCACCTTAATTTTCTGAAGTCTTAAGTTTGAAGATCATCTTCCTGAACTACTTAATAAGCTTGGGTTTGGGCCTTCCATTTGCCAATCCTTTTTTTATTGGACCCTTCATACCTTTTTTCCCTGGCTTCTTCTCTAACCTAACTTTGTAGGAGTTGCCCGTGTAGCATATGCCTTCACAGTGTGCAAGAAGGGGGGCTTCTGCCTATTCCTTTATACTGTAATAAAAACAAAGAGAAAATATTGAATGCAAATGTTACTGGGATGTATTCACTGAGAAAACAATCTTACACCATCACCTATTTTCAGTTTCCAAGTTCTCTGCTTTAGAATTTCTGTAAAACATCTATGAAGTTTTGTCTGCTTGCTTCTGCTCTAACCTGGACTTCAAAACAGTGTTCAAATAAACCCATGAAATTTTCAGTTAATTTGCATGGGCCAAGTTTGTCAGTGAACTTGATGAAATGAGAGAAGCAGTTCCCATCAAGTACCAAATGCATACTTTGAGCCTCAATACAAGCCTAGAGCTTGAGATGGCAAAAATGAAATTACTCTCAGGACAACTTTGCTTTAGCTGCTGAATTCTGAGTGCCTTCAGACAATACTGAAATACTGAGTTCCAGAATAATCTCTCATAAACCATCAGTTAGTCTAAGATTTGCTTAAAATTCAGTCCTCATATGAAAAAACTGAAGGATTTTAAATACGTTGGAGCAGTTTTCTGCATTTTAGGCTGAAGTCTGCCTTCATGTCTCATGTTTCATGGCTGTTTGAGCTGTTGGTAAGATTGCATTGTTTCAGGATGGTTCCACTTACAGAGGGAGCAAAGCCTCTATATGTGCCTCTATATAGCCATGGACTGCTGCTCAGCTTGTGTATGTGCGGGCCACCAGAGAGTCAAGATGGCTAATCCTGCTGCCAGCCAGGCATCAGAGAGCAAAGATGTCCTCTCTGAAGCAGGCATCAATTACCAGCACTACCTCCTAGTCCTCTGGTAGCAAGTATACCTTGTCCAAACTCCAGGATCCTCCATACCAGCTCTCTTCTTCCACTTTCCCTCTCATCAGCAAATCAGTTCCAAGGTGACTGCACCATCTATCATCAGGAAAACATACTGCAGCCTTGCCTGCCATGCCCTTACACTCACATTGGTAAATAAGTTTTTAAAGTAAGGAAGAACAATCATCTTGCTTTCTGATGGCACACAGATAATGTCACTTCATGGAAAAATTCCTGTATTCAAAATCTTCACGATTCTTTGTATTTGTGAATCTAGAGATGCAGATGCACTGAATATTTTTGTCAGGAGACAATTAACACTGTCCACCTACATCTGGCCTCAGTAACTTTCTATATCTTCTTGCTTGCAAACACCCAAAACTCTCCTATGATGAAATGCTGAGAGAGCTGGGACTATTTAGCCTGGAAGGGCTCAAAGACATCTCATCAATGAATTAAATACCCTACTATTTAGCCAGATTATTTCCAGTGGTTCCCAGTGACAGGAACAGTGGCAGTGGGCACCAACTGAAACATAGAAGGTTTTCATTCATCAGAAAACACTTCTGTACTGTGAGGGTGACAGCAATGGAAAAAGTTACCTAAAGAGGTTGTGGAGTCTCAATCCTTGAAGATAGTAAAAAATCATCTAGACCTGGTCCTGGGCAACCAGCTCTAGATGACTGTTTGAGAAGGAG
Organism: Sclerurus mexicanus; assembly: GCA_013396755.1. Lineage (NCBI taxonomy): Eukaryota > Metazoa > Chordata > Aves > Passeriformes > Furnariidae > Sclerurus > Sclerurus mexicanus. The sequence continues at coordinate 55,280 of VWZF01006188.1, read as the reverse complement.
AGTTGCCCCAAGTAATCTCCGCATGTCCCTTTCAACTTCAACCATTCTGTGATTCTGTAATTGCTGTCTGTAGTTAGAGTAAGTCACAGTAAATTAACACTGTATGTAGAAAGTGGCTTGGCTAAGACAACTTCAAGCTCAGACACTACACTGACGTGATATATTTTTGATTTATCTACTTTATGGAGGGTGATCAAAACAAAATTTGTCCCTCTGGTGACAGAAGAGCAGCCTTTTTTTTTTTTTTTTGGTTTTTGTTTGTTTTGTGGTTGTTGTTTTTTTTCCCACTGGTCATATTACTCTGTACTGTGTCATCAAAACCAGATGCATTTTGCATCTGTTGCTGGAAGCTGACTTGAACAAAAATGAAGTTCCAATTGAATTATCAAAGGAAAAGAGCATTGTTATTTTTCTGAAATCTGTTCAATTCTTTCTTTCTGTCCATGCATAACCATAACTACACCTGGTATATTGACAGCCAAATGTTTTCTGACCTGTGCCAAACACAGTCAAATAAATTTTAACTCCTTTGATGCACTACTTTACCAAAACTGAAGCCAGATGTTTCACAGGTGACCTGACAGAATACCATTACTTCCCAATTACTATAAATAAAAGGCAAAGCTGTCATAAATAGTGTGCAAAGATATATCATTCTAACATTCCTGAAGATTTAACCCTTCCTGACCAGTCACAAACTGAAGAACTGAAAGATGTTCCTGGACTTAAGTAACTGGACATAAGGATCTTGACATTATCACTTTTCACTTTTCTCCATATTTAGATGCTTTGAAATTATGTGTTTAGGGGGATTTCAGTCATTTCAGTCATTTCAGAAGCTACAGCTGTCACAGACAGACAGGCAAACAGACCTGCAGCAGCCCTTCAGAGTTATGCAGAAAGTAAAATTCTGCCTCCCATTAGGCTCAATAAGATAACTTGGTAGAACGGCATGCCCTTTGATACATTAGCAATGATCCAGTAAACTTTTCTAGTACAACTTTTTCCCGAGTCAGTGAATTGGTGAACATAACAAAAGCTCTAAGAGTTTGCACTTTGTTTTTCTCTCTGTGACATAAGCTAGGATCTATAAGTATTTTTCAAAATTATAGTTTTAGCTTCAGGCATGGGTCTATATTTCTAATTGTACTATGCTCATGACATATACATTGCTGTAGTGTAGGTGATCTCAGTGGCAGTGGGATAAAATACAAAAATAAGTATAACAGTACTAGAAATGCTTACATATTTTGGAAAAAACAACTCTTACCCTAGGATGGCGGACAGAAGCAATATTTTCCAGAGTCCACTAAATTCATGGATTCATTCTGACTTTCTTGAACTTTTGACTAGACTTAGCATACACAAAATGTTGAAGTAACATCAGATCCTAAAAGTAGTTTAGAGTGGTTATAGTGAGACAGATGCAAAGACAGATGCTTTGAAGGATAAGTTCTGTATAAATAGTCACAAAGTCAAGACACTGGTAATAAATCATTGCAATTATGTATCACTCTAGCAATTCAGTGTAACCACAGTATCTGTGGTTAGTGTTTGAGATCCAGATGATACTATTTGCTGACCAGGTGGTAGCACCAGGTGGTAGAAAGTCACCTACTAATTCAGTTGATGCCAGTTGGAATACCAACTGCAGTGGATTTTTCAGATGAAATTCCCAAGGGAAACAGGTTCATAATAGCCACTTCAAGTGCATGAGCCCAATGAGCAGTTCCACCAAGGAAAAGAAAAAATTCCTTCCTTGCTCTGAAGTACTGAAGTCCACAAGGCCAAGAAAGTGCCCTCCACATGTATACTTTTCCCAAACAAGGCCTCTGGTTAGATGGTGGTCCTGGGGAGAAAAGGTGACAGCAGCATTATTTCTTCTGACAAGGAATGTTTTGTACAACCATTCATTTTTATATTAGATGAAAGATCATAGTAGGAGAGGAAAAGAGATCTTCAGAATTGGATCTGTCCTCAGCTTTTCTTACCATTTTTGGCAACTGCCCACTTTCTGTACTTCCTTTTGGTGTTTCTTTTCCTGTAGCACTTTCTGCCTCTCTGCAGTTTTTAGAATACTTGAGTGAATAAAATCAGTGCAGTGGCCAATAGTGTACAAATGCTTTGAACTTAGGCACAGCTTTGGTGACTTCAGCCCTGTATTTCACCTTATAAATGTTTACTCTGACTACTTGACAGATCTGTACTTTTGTGAATTAACATACTCATTTCTTACACTGTTTAATTAGCTTTTAATAAGTAGCTAAGAATAACTGGGATTTCAGCAATGGAGCTACACCATGGAAAAGGTCTGACCCCCTTCATCCTCCTCCTGAATTATGCTGTCAGCAGGCACAAAGTGCCATGCCACTCTGCACCCTGCAAACACATGTGCATGAGTGTCAACACAAACACAGCTGTCTTTGAAAAAGCACCTCTATGACTCTGAAATCCCAATATGCACTGCCCTTATATTCCATGGAAAAGGCCATTTGGAGCAAATAATTTAGCCACATGAAAAGGCTTCTGCCTGCGTTTGCCTTCATTAAGACCTATTAGGCACAGAAGACAACTCACAGCTAGAAATGCTCTGTGACTAGGTTTATCAGGTATAATTCATGAAATAGGAGACTCACATATGGCTTATTAGCAATGAAGCATCAAGAATAATCCAGAATTAGTTGCACCTGTCTGGATTTAAATTAAAATAGTCATAGCAGGAACAACAGCAACCACCACCCTACTATTCACACTAAATGCTTCACAGACCTCTGCAGCTTTACAGTCACTAGAGAGGGGCAAAGACTCATAATTCTGAAGTCTTGACTATGTTTAATTTGCCCAAATCCACAAACTTTTCATTTCCCTGTCTTCTCAGATCCTGACTTGTATTCATGCTCCAAGCAGCTTATTTCTCTTTTCTTTTATGGTTTGATATGCCCTTCTTTTAACTACTGTAACATAGAGATGTATACTAGATTTTAGAATTGCCTAAAGCCAACAAAATTAAGCCTTCATGAAGGAATAAGAGGTTGAGGTTTCCTCATATTCCTCCCACTGACACCACACAATGATTCTTTTGATTTTGTCTTTCTAGATGAAAATATTGCTATCCAAGTGGTCTTACAACTCACACATGATTTCCCGCTACAGCCGCTGACATAACACGTAACATTTATTTGCCAAAGAAAGGTTTCGCTAAACTTTACTGAGCTCTTTGAGTACAGTTTCTCTTTACCTGACCTTTGTTTTAGAGCATTGAATTATTAAGTTGGTCTTCTTTCCTTATTTAGCATTTCTGTGCAAAAGAAATTATTTTGACCAGTTGGGACCACTGGGCTGTATACTAGGGTCATGAGGCAAAGAGTACCTGATAACCCATAAGTATCTTCTCATGGAGTTTCAAGGAGAAGAAACTCATAATGGAAAACTCTATTGATCCAAACAATTATGCAAGAAAAACATTCTTCTCATGCAGAGAAGTATGGAGTGTATATATTAATTTATGGCTTGCAATTTTATAGTCCCTATGAATACAGGAGTACACTGCTGTTTCTTCTTCTGTTTCCTCACTTTATTTTCTCCCTCCTACCCCTCCTTCAATGTACAGGGTTCAGCTTCCCTGTCATTCTCATTCCCTCTTCCTCCAAGTAATCAAGCATATAGACAGGATATATACTGTGCTTTTAGAATACACTGGAGATGGCTGTCTCCAACCAAGTTTTCCTTTTCTTCAGGAGAATTTTTCTTAGGAAAGGTGTTTAAGATGTTTATTCCACAAAACAAAAACCTTGCTCATAGATCTTTTTTTTCTCTAGATTAAAGTGTGTGATTATTTTTTTTGTTTCTTTGTTATTGTTGGCTTTTTTTTTTTTTGATGTTTTTGTATCATTCTCACTTCACATGAGGGTAAAAGCCTACCAGGTGTACTTTTTCTCCTACTATACACTTACCAGAAGGAAGGACAGTATCATAATCATGCCACATATTATCTTCAGACATATATCATCCCTTCTGCATAGTCTGGTATTTAGTATACTTCATCATTAATCATTTGCTATCTCTTTTATTTGTATGTCATTACTTAAAATGCATGTATTAAATTCTCAGTGCATTTCAGACTCTCGAAGATGCAATTTCATGCCTGACAACTCCATAAAATATATTAGATATTTTCATTTCTTTTAAATTTAAACCAGAAACCTGGCTTCAGTGGATGTTTCAATTGGTTTTTTAAATCTCTCCAAGCTTGTGACATTTGTAACTGCTCAGATGTTAACCCAAACCATTCAACCATTCACCTTGGTAACAGCATACTTTTGGTTTTTATGTACTGGGCTGGACATCAAAGACATGTTTTTATTGCAGAGATTTTACTGGCCAAATCTGGATTTGTAACAGACCCCATTCAGCAACAGCTGAATTGCATAGACAATTCTTCTTTGGGATAAAAACAGGTGAACTGTGATCAATCAAGTCCCAAATTGAAATCTTCCCTCCATCTTTGCTACCCTTCATCTCTCTACTCAGATTTTGGCTGGGATGGGATATATTCTGAAAATACATGCTTTATTCACTGTGCTCCTTACCATAGGAAGCCTCAGCCTTCCTACAGGAAGACCAACACATAAACACACCTTCCCAGAGACACTCAGGAGCTCTAGAGCTATGTTATCCAAAAGGACCCTAGTTAATGATGGATGCCTTGAATTTTATTTTTTTTTAATGAGAGAAACAGATGCCTTTAATACCTTGTGTACACTGCCTTCCCAATCCTGTTCATACTGAGTGTCTGGAGGTTCATATATGTAATGCTGGCTTGCCCTGTACTTACTCAAACTGTTACCTTCTCCCTCATTCCTTCCAGAAAGAAATATCTGGCAAAATAATGGCTTCTCCCTTAGTACAGTCAAGCTCTCTTTACCCACAATCCACACTCACAAGGTCTCTACACACACATGCTTAAATATTCATGTGACTGCATGAGTAGGACTGAATATATTACCTGATCCATGTTGGCACTAGCCTAAAACACTTGTTTAAATACAATCATGAGCTCTTGATGACCAGAAAGATGTGAGGCAGGGACTCAGAAATTCTTTTAGCAAAATACGGCTAAACTACATGTTCAGAAACATAAGCAATGTTCACTGTCATTTTCATTTGTCAAGCTTCATATAAGAACCCACTTCTATGAAACAAGTCAGGGTACCAGCTGTTTCAGTAGATGTTATCAACCAGTTTTGATGGTAAATATTATTTTCATCTTACCTCCAAGAGAAAAAAAATAATAGAAGATGCTGTTGGATGACAGTTTAATAGTAGTGATACCTTATATTTATATAATGCCTGCCATCCCAGAGCAATTTCCAATAATATTCACTAAAGAGTTGCTCTACCCATCCTTGAAATGCCTTCATCTCTCAGCTGGAAGTTGGGATCCAAGCAGGGAGTTGGCAAAGAGCAGAAAGGAGATCAGCAGGGGAAGGGGAATTTTGGCCGAAAATTCACAGACTTGGGAAACAACAGAAACAACATCTCTTACAGAAACAAAACAAAACACACACACACACAATTGAAAAAAAACCAAAACAAAAAACAATACCATGGAATCATTAAACTCCCCATAGAACAGGGAACTTCTGTCTTGTAAAAAAGGTTTGGTCATACAGAAAACTTGGGATTTAATTATCTGCCATTGAAAGATGAAATGCCAAATTCTGCTAGGTTGTGAGAATTTGTTGCCAAGGAATATCTGTAAGTCAAATATGAGCCATGCCTTCCAGGCTAAAGTACAAATGAACATGTACTTCAGAAGGCTGATCATTGATGTTTTTGAATCTGCTTTTACTTGCATGTATTGTCAGTGTAGCACACAAAATTGCGCACCACACTCCCTTCTGCTATGACTGTAGCCAATTATATGGTGTGCAAACATGCTGCAGTACCTGATGTGAAGTCTGTGATGGAAGCTCTCGAAGAAACACCTTGTCCAGCTCTTCATGTGAAAGGAAAGACAAGAACTATATTCCACTGCTATGACAGCAGTCATAGCAAACCATTTAGAAGGTGTACTCTATACCACCTTACTCTGATGTCCCACTCTTAAGGAGAATGGAGCACCCAAGATTCATGGTCTAAAGGAATGATAAAAGTCAGAGGGTCCACAATAGCTTGCTAAGTGTTACTAGTAAATTACAGACTGGACATGGATATTGGTATGTTAGTCCCTGATCTCCTAGTATAATCATGCAACAGTGGGTTTTGGAGAGAAGGGTACAGTGAAAGGAAAGAGAGAAAAAGAGAGATGAATGAAAGAGAGGGATAGAGAAAGAAAGGAAGAAATAGTGAAGAGAAATCACCAGTACTGGCTTCTGCATATATCCAGTTGGGGTTGACTGTGTGCCCAGGCTTCATGGGGCTACCTTTTCATAGATAAATTTTCCCCACCCTGAAGCTAGTTTTGTTTTCTATGCAAATTATGTGCAGTCCATACTTCTAGACCTTCCTGGAAATGGGCCCGGAGGCTTTTGGGGGTCTTTGGTGACCTTGATCCTCCCCCCTACAGTCCATGCCCACTTCTTAATTTCATTCCTGCACTTGCACTGTGCGGTGTTGTGTTTGTCTTCAGGAACTAGAAGAATGACATTTGTCCTAGAAAAGTGCTGCCCTACAAAGTACAGCGCCCTTCTCCAGCCACTGTACTTTCTCACAGTGTGTTATTACCAACAATCTTTGGCTGTTATTACCAACAATCTTTGGCTGCTATTCCCAACAATCCTTGACTGTTATAACCAACAATCCTTGGCTGGCTCCACAGCTATCTGGCTATTGGTGTTTGAGACATACACACTAGCCCCTTATCTTCTGGGCTTCTATGCCTTCTCAGTTTCTCACCTCTCAGAAGAGTAGCTTAATCACTGTTTTATGTGATGTTATCTGAAAGGTTTAAACACACTGATCTGAAGATGAAGCATAGTACACAACCATCTCAACTGTGTTATAGTTTAATGAAAAGTTGCAACAGTAATAACAAGATGCTAGCAAGTGTCCAAATCCAAAACATGAATCTCTATGTTTATTTATTTATTTATTTCAAATCTGACTCTTTCGCCTCCTTCACTCACTAGTAGTTTTCCGAATACAAAGTTTTCCCACTAGCCTTCAGTCTCTGGGAAAGCATTTGAGAAATAGAAGTGATAAGGGAAGAATGATTTGAGAATAAAATGTCTGCAACAGAGAGAAAATTAGCTGTTTTAGTGCTTCAGTATGTAAACTAGCTTGGACTTTGAAGCAAATTCATCAGAGCAGGTTGACACAGTCCAAATGACAAGTGAGGGAACTCCTTATGGCAACATTTCTCATGGCTGGAACAGAGAAGCAGGTTAACTTGTTACTGAAGGATTAACTGTTCATCAGTTACATGCTGACATGTCTGAAAAACATTTGGCCCCTTTGTCTATGATTCACTTTATTTCTGCCAGCCCTTTGTAACCCCTAAAACGCCTAAGGTTTCTATCCTCTCTGAACTCTCCTGACAGGACAATTGTTTTGAGAAATGCTGTGACAATAAATTTCATTACAGAATTTAATGTGGACTTTAAGGGAACATCAGCCTGCAAAGTAAACTTTCTCTCAGTTTGTAAAATAACTCATTTTCCCTTCTTGTACTCAAATGTTCTTGGAGTGATTGCTTCTGAAAATGACGTGCCAGAGTCATCATGAACTAATACACTTGGTGAGGAATTCAGCCATTTGAACACTGAGTTCTCAAATGGAAGAAAAAAGAATACATAATTCTTTCTGATCTAAACTGGTATTAAAATTTGGTGATTAGATTTCCCATTCCTCCGCAACAATGCCTTGAAGACAAAGGCAGGTAGCAAAATGGTACCGTGTGAAGTTTTTTGGCCAGTTGTGAGTAGCTACTAGTAGAGATAATTTTCTCTTCTTTCTCTTTGCTTCTCTAGTTTAATTTATTGGCATACCTGCCTTTTATTTCTTCATTTTTTTATTGTGGTGGGGTTTTTGTTTTTTTTTTTTTTGGTTCGTTGATATGTTTTTTGTTTGGTGGAGTGGGTTATAGATTTCTTTTTAAAGGTGAAATATAAGAAAAAAATATAAGAAATATGAATCAAATAATGAATTTTACCAAAAGTTAGCTCCAAAAAAGATTACAAAACAGACAGGAATTGTGAAAACCACAAGCCACCAGTTCTTAGTTATGAGGAGCTGAAGCCTTCACAGATCTGTGTGCTGAAATGGAGCCTGGAAGAGGTCAGACCAGAACTCAAACTTGATAAGAAATTTGTCCATTACACAGGCTTTTGATCAGGCATATACAGTGCCGTTCCCCTATATCTCAAAAAATTTTCTTGCATTTTGCAATGTTTAGAAATTCTCGCTGTATGGGCAGTACTAAGATACGAGATGTAAATCTGACCAGCAAAGCAGCCAGTCACATTGCTCAGAACTTGTCACTTCTTGTCTAGTTTTGACAGATAGTGTTGCAGAAGCCCTCCACTCTGGGTATTGTTATCAGACAAATAAAAGTAGCAGTGCAAGACAGGCAGCCCAGACACATCCTGCTGCTGCTGCTGTTTTAGGACTGTGAACAAGGTTGCCTGGCAAGTTCACAGTTACTGGCTATGGATGCTGCAGCCAGAGTGTAAATTTAGTTAGTTTTGAGATGCTGTTTCACTGGAAAACAGATTTTCTGGTCTAATGTTGTAAAATCCAGAGGGATTATGTGCTGAAGAAGATATTTTCAGAGTTATGCAAACATGCGGGGCTGCTGCTGTCTAACAGGGTGGTCACTTCAGCAGAGATAACAAACTTTATCTGAACTCAAGCACATTTCCTGATAAAGTGGGCTGTACAGCTGTTAGGTGATATTTACAACAGATAGATTTAATAAAGAAAAGGAAAGACACTTTTCTTTTGTTATTACTACATGGGCTGGAAAGCTAAGAATGACTTCAAGAAAGACTGCCATCTTGTCAGTGTATTTAACTCAAACCATGAATTTCCACTAATATTCCCCTCTGATATTATCTCCAGGTTGCCAGTATACTAGTTTGTCAATTCAATTAAAATACATGCACAATCTGATTTCAGTCTTATATTTGCTAGAGCATTGAACAGTTTAGTATTCTTGTGGTATTTTTAAGGACAAAAATCAAATTATTTTCCAAAATGTTCATTACACTTCCCCTTATAAGGAACTTGAGATACACTTGTTGCAAAATATTGTTTCCTATAGTTAACTGCATTTCCAAGTGTATACACTAAAGAAATAAGTGTGGTAATCAACACCTTAAAAGATGTACTTCTGCATGAAGAACACCTGCTCTTGTTATACCTACTCTTAGCAAAGGCTCCCTTCCTTTCTTGATGACAGAAAGAGGTATTATAAACTATGCCTGTACAAATATGTTAGAACTCAGATTTACGGCTATCTCCATTCCCAAATTACTTCATTCAATCTGTATAATGGCAATGACATCCTCCACAGTGATGGAATGTAAGCAAAAACAGTAAGTTATCTATTTCTCCTGGACAATTTCCATGCACTAAAAAACACCAAATCTGGTCACTGAAAAGTAAGAGTCCTTCATTGCTTGCTACAGATTTCAAGTAAACCCCTGGATAGGAAATAGAATATTTATCTTAAATCTTCATCATCAGTAGAAACTTTATTCTTCTTAAATCACTGGTAAATTCAAAACAACATAATCCCCTTAATGGAGATGACCTCCGACAGGCTAGAGGAGTATAGACCAAAAGAGTACTGCAAAACTACTTTAGAAATGATTAAGCATATGGAACCATGAAAAAAAAAAAAAAAGAAAACTGATGCTGTAAAGATGTCCATGAAGGGAAGGGAAGTTGTTTTCCCTGCCTAAGTATATGATCAGACTACCCAAAAATTTGCATTGGAAGTGGAAAGCAAAAGACTAAGACTCAAAATTAGGTTAAATGGGTTAACAGGGACCTTCAGTAATACAATTATCAAGGCTGGTAAGTAATTCCAAAGATATTAAAATCTTTTTTTGTTTCTTTGTTTTCAGTGTCCAGGTAGCCCTTTATCTATTTGTATTAAGGTAAATTCCTCATTATTTGCATTATGGTACCTCTATCTACTGTGCCTTTTTTATACTTCTCCTTTAGGCAGCTGGGACTTGCGGCTGCCAGAAGATTTTGCTGTGAACTTGAAGGTGCTGGTAGGACTTGGTCTTCATGTCTTTCTCCTGTCTGGCATCTTCAAGAGATAAAGGACTCATATTCTTTCCTAGTCTTTTCTTTCTACCCCCTGATGTCCGCTAGCAGGTCAACCTCTGAGTGAAAAGGTAATGGGAGTTGTTTACACATTAGTCTCCTACCTATTATTCTTCCTTCAAGAAAGAGTTCCCTGGTAAGCAGCATACAGTTCTGCAAAAGAGTTTTTATTCAACAAGAAGTTTGATCCTCCAGAACTTTTAAGGAAATTTCACTGGATTCCTGCAGTACTGAGACCACCTATAGATGGAATTTGTAAACTTACATGGTTAGTGCTAAAGAAGAGGTTTTGAGGTGACACTGAACGACTTTTTTCATGCAAAACACATAGTGTTTTCAGTTTTATTTATTTTTACAGTGGTTTTGTTTTGTCTGTGTTTTTATTTTTTTTATGTTTATACTCTATGCCTTTACAAAATGTAATACTATAGTTTTTGTATCCCGATCCCAAATTGCTCCAGGCCTTCTCCGTTTCTTCACAGAATATCAGTTTTCTGTATTACACTTGCTCTTCTCCCTTGCAAACTCAACACTGGCCATGTGAATTTGCATAGAATTTTCAAGTCTTTTCTCATTGCACCCATCCCTAGAACATGTCTAAATATTTTTAGTTTCTTTCATGACTGATCTCAAACATGACTGTATACCAGAGGGTTGTTTTTTACTCTATTTCTGGGACTCTCCAAAAGATACTTCAAAATACAGTTTGCACCTCAACTCTAGAAATATACATATACATCTTAGAATTCCTATAAAACAGCTATACATACTTAGGCTAATGTTTATGCTAAGCCTTTAACATCGGTATTATGTTAGTACTAAGAAAATAAACATAGAGAAGCTATGTTAAAGTGATCTCAGCAATTCACTCAAAGTATGAGTTTTCTTGAAGACTTTAGTAATGCAAATCACAAACAGCTTCTGTGCACTAAACAACACCAAATGCTAGCCCTGAAGCTCTAAGGAATCATGGAAACAGTTCTTCAGTTCATTTCCCAGTATTGATCCATACGCATTTTCATGCTTTCAATTTTGCATAATGCTCAGGTTGAAATGAACTCAGAGCATGCAATATGAAACTCAGCCAAGAATTCCATTTCCCATAATTCCAGCTCTAAACCATATATCAGTCTGAGTTCTCTTAAAGCAGTTTTCACAAAAGGCATGCAAGCATTGACCAACCCCATGCTGGATTCCAAATCTGTAATATGGTTTTTGTTTCATTGTAAACATTTTGCATAACTTTGGTTTTCTATATTAAAATGTTTTATGCAGTCATCAGAGGGGTCTAAAGAGAGAAATAGCAAAATGAACTCCACTGTCAAAGTCCATGACTTAATTCAGTCTTTGGACTCTGAACCCACACTGGCTCCACAGCTCAGATCAGATATTAAGGAAAAGTTTTTGAGAAATCTGCAGATGACTTTCCAGGTTTTGCAGCAAACATTGCACTTCTCTTCCAGAACAAATGGTCTTCTATCACCATGCACATAATTACCTACCTCACAAGTAGTTCTGCAGGGTCCTATCACTGCAGCACAGAGACTACAGCTGCCTGAATATTCATGCAGAAAACATGCAGTGGAAGGATACCTTCCTCCTGGGTTAAGGATGTCTCGAAACAAATCCTGTAACACAGACCACATGGATGCAGAAAGAGCAGCACCACGCTTTAGTTCAGAGATTTACACCTGAAATGTCATTAGAGAGGCTATACCTTTATTACAGTTTTATCTAAGCTGTTTAACAGCTTGCAGCTGTACCTACAAGTATCCTACAAAGCTCAAAGCTTCCTAGACTACCTTGGCTGTATCTGCTCTTTGCAACACTTAGGAAAACAAACAAACAAACAAGCAACACATGAAAAACAACAGTTTTCATGGATGCATAACAGGAGCATTCAAGCTATCGGTTAAATGCTCTTCTCAGCCATATGTAGCAACATCCATACATTTCTGAGACCAAATCAAAGAGGTTTGTTTGACCGCCTATTCATTTAACTGACTTATTTCACTTTGCAGTGAAAAGAATGAACAATAAAGTCTCAGATAATATTACAACTTGGTGTGAAAGGCTGTTTAAGAAGGTACCATATCTCAGCTATTAGATATAACCTTCTAAGAAATCCAACACTCTGGTGACAGCTTTAAGAAAATGACTACTATTAGAAGAGGGAGGAAGAGGAATTAGAGCATGTTGATACAGAAGGATAATGGACAACTTGTAAGGCCACAGATGGCATGTTGAAACACAGTCCTCACCCCCTCACTGGGCACTTGTGAATCCTTGAATGCATTCAGGAGTTGCTGCCTCTCAAGAAGGATGACTTTAGCAATCCTCAACCTAGGGGTTAGCTCACAGATTTTGCTAGATGGCCATTATCTAATTCTCTGTTCTATACCATCTTGCTGTGTAGTATTGACACATTTTTCAGCTGGGCTTTGCTGCAATTCTTCCTTCTGCAGAAGGTACATTAAGAACTTCAGTGGAAAAGGGATGTTGTGAAGTTGAATGAAAGTTGTCTCAATGTTTTGCTGTTGATAAGTGGTGTCAGAAGAGTGTGAAGTGGAGCTAGATATGCCTCTTACCCACATCTTCAGAGCTGGAGAGGTGTTAGGGGCTTGATGTCTCCAGCTATCTATTCACTCTTCAGTATTTATTCAAGACAGAGTTAATGACTTAAAGTTTTAAAACAAACTTTAGATGAGGAAGTCAGGCTAAGGCAAATAAACAAATGTATTAAAATTCCCAGAGTGAAGGTATTAAGGAGAAAAAAAGTGCTGAGAAGGAAGTCTTTCTCCCAGCTGTGCTTTCTCATGTCAGGTGAATTCTCACTCTGGTTTGACTTTAAATGACCGTAAAACATCTTCAGCATAAACAGTATATTTAACAAAGATAGAAGTCGCCTCATTAGAAGTGCAGTAGTTTCTCACACCTCGTCTGCTTTCAGGGAATGACTGGCAACTCTTCGAAGTGGATGTGCTGCAGACACATTCCAACTCTCTGATGTCAGCAGCAGTCATGCAGCGAGACCACTGTTATGCGGCATGGCCAATTTGCCAGAGCTTGTCAGATAAGAAAATATACTTATTTCAGCAACTGTGAGTTATTCCATCTAAAGAAAATCCCCTTGGGCTCTGTTGTAAAAATTCTGTGAAAATCTTCTTTCACAATTTCCAAAAGTTAGGCTGACTTTTCTTCAGATTTTTTGACACCCTAACAGTATGCCTGTATAACTGAGGAGAATTTAGCCTAGAAAATTTAGTTCTCTTTATCAGTTTTTCTTTAAGAAATTACTACTTTGGTGGCTTGCACAAAAATTGAAGACCAAGCTGTGTTCTGTTCTTAGACCAACCTTACACACATATTGATACTAAACATTTTCAGACTTTCCGCTATTCAGTTATGTGGCTACTTTCACATAAAATACATTCACGTGTAAAAGTACAGTGAATTTTAATGCTTCCTGTCAGATTCCCTGAGATCTTGAAAGTCTTTTTAGCTGAAGACCTCCCTTCCTGCTGGTTGTTCCAAGCTCCCTCCATACACCATACTCTCTTTCACTGAAATCAGAATGAGCCTTCTTGAGACTTTCATAGAATTATAAAATGGTTAGGGTTGGGAGAGACCTTAAAAATCTTCTAGTTCTAAAACATGGGCAAAGAACCCTCCACTAGAAAAGGTTACTCAGGGCCCCCTCCAGCCTGGTCTTGAACATCTCCAGGGATGGGGAGTCCACAACCTCTTTGAGCAACCTGTTCCAGTGCCTCACCCCTCTCACAGTAAATTTCTTCCTAATATCTGATCTAAACCTACTCTTTTTCAGCTCAAGATCATTCCCCTTTGTCATATCACTACGTGCCTTTGTGAAAAGTTCCTCTCCAATCTTCCTGGAGGCCCCCTTAAGGTACTGGAAGGCTGCTCTAAGGTCTTCCCAGAGCCTTCTCTTCTCCAGGCTGAACAGCCTCAACTCTCTCAGCCTGTCTTCACAGAAGAGGTGCTCCAGCCCTGTGATTGTCTTCCTGGGCCTCCTCTGGACTTATTCCAACAGGTCAATGTCTCTCTTGTGTTGGAGGCCCCAGAGCTGGACACAGTACTCTAGGTGGGGTCACGCAAAAGCAGAGTAGAGGGGAACCTACTTTAAAATTGTTCTGATGACTGACTTCCTGACACCCATTTCCCTCTTTATGATGTGTTAGACTTGTGAATATTCATCTCTCCTCTGCCTTTGTGTATTGCTCCCTGATATTTCTCTCTTAGCTCCTACTCAAAACTGCTAGTCTTGAGCAGCCAGACTCACCAGAGGTGTTATCTGAAGCTCAAAACCTTTGAGCTGAGGTGCATTTTGAATTTTGCAGATGGACTATAGGAACTCTGCTACTAGTCCTGAATACCATATGTCTTTTTTTTTTCTTTGCCTCTGCACTGATGCAAATTTATTATTTTCATGATCCAGTCAAGTAACGAATATGAGATTTAGACCCAACTCCTGCATGAATCAAGGAAAATCCTAAAGTTATGTTATGTATATATATGACCATACATGTAAGCTGTCACTGCTTAGTGGAGCTTGGTATTCCTAAATTCATGAGCATAAATAAAAGAAAGTTTGTTAAAAAAAAAAATTCTGTTAACCAAATTAGGAAATATTGCCACTCCTCCATCCGTCTTAGTTGCCCTGAGCAGAGCAAGTCCTTACAGATGAGTTTGGTCAGTGTGAAGCATGCTACTTACACAGCAGCAACAACTAAAACTGATGTATCCCTTCATGCACTAAACATGTTAAAAGAGAAGGACAAAGGGAGAAATTCAAATTTTCAGCTTAAAAAGGAAGGTTGTGCAGATATCCTGATATGTTCTATCAAGACTCTCTAACCAAATTCCAGAGCACTGAGAAAAACAGCATATTTTGAAGTAAATTATACTAGAATTTGAGCAGATGCTTTGTAATTAAGACTACTCATACATGCATAACTGTTATAACTCATGTGAATGTTATAAGATAAAATTCAATTTAAAATATGCATGTAGCAAGCAAATCTTATTGTAGCCTAAATTTTATATTGATGTTGCCTTAGGTAATACGTATGTGGCCCGGAAAGAAAAAGATTGATATTTTGCTGTCTTTTCTTCGTTTTTCAGTACTAAAGTAACCCCTTTTCCCTGTGATATTAGAAGCCTTGTACCATTATAAAAACACACCAAAAAAGCAAAAACCCATGAAAAAAAAAATCCCAAACAAAAAGCAAAACAAATACAAGAAAACAACAGAGACCCAACCCAAAAAGTATGAGAACCTTTCCAGAGTGCTTGGTGCTTCTGACAGGGATGATCCACTTCAAATTGGCAATGTAAAAGTTTTCATTCTCTGCACTTGCAGGTATTGTTTTAATTTCAACCAATTATTTTGCAGGATTTTTAGTTCTGAAGATTAAAGAAAATTCCAGTTTTTATTAACTATTTGAGTGTCACTGCTGGAAAAAATTCTCAGAATTTTTTCATTCTGAACTTACCAATACATTAAAAAGGAGTTTTCTTTGCTACTTAGCTCCTCTATAATCTTTAGAAGTGTGACAGCAAACCTCTGCCTTCTATATAAGTTGAGTTTCTGGAGGTCTCACATATAAGGTCTGCTGTAGTACATGCTTCAAAGGTTTTGTGTGCTGCAGAAATGTTAACTATGAATTTTTAACAAAAAAGAGGGGCATTTTGTTCTATTGCATCAACAAATATCAGGTGAAAAACATGGCAAAGACCATCTATTTTATGTAAAAATGAGCTGGATATGAAATTTTGTTTAAAGAAGACTTAATAATAATTCTGGGACCTGACGTAGTGTAATGTGTATGCTTTCATATGAAAGATGTGGCCACTGCCAGAAAGGCCAGTGTCAATGAGGCAGGTAATATATATGAAACAGAAAATATAGAGAACAATGACAGGGAAATGTTAAATATATATGAGTCAGCAAGAAGCAGTGCCTCTTTGAAATCCCAGTCATGAAGCATCAAAAATTTAGCCAGAAACACTGGTGTTCCCTCACTTCCTTCATGATGAAATCAACATAATCACAGCTTGTTGTTATTCTTTTGCAGGGGAAAAAAAAGAAAAGGTCGTTTTTGGAAAGAGGCATGGAGAAGTATGATATCCCTGTGGTGCAGTGTGGTAAATTGTACCCGTTGGTGAAATTTCCTTTTTATGGGGCTTGTATTAATTAGAATCCACTTTAAAATATACTTAGCTCTTTTACAGGGTTTTTTTTTTAAATTTTTCCATTAAATGAATTAAGAATACATACTGTTTAGATATATTTACTCTTTCATTTCTTTATCTCCATTGTTTCCATTTCTTTTATATTTATACTGTATCAAAACACAGAGTTCTCATTTTTTCTTTCAGTATGTTTTTATTGTCCACAAAGAGGAAATGTTTCAAAAATTTAAAATGAAAGGAGAACAAAAGAACGCAATTGAAAACAAGAGTAACTCAGTTCTTTCTGTTATACTTGGTATTTAACAAGCTGAGTATAAAAGGTGAAAGAACAAACAAATCTTTCATAACCTGAGATAAAATGTAATTGCAACAAGATCGACTTTCAATGTTTCAGTCAATTTTAATCCCAGTATAGTAGATTCACAATAAAAACAACCTCAACTCACAGGCTTCAACTTTCAGGCTCTACGTGACTAAGCCATATTTTTCTCAAGGGCCCCCGTTCTTCAGCAGGTGTGTTCCAGCAGGTTAAACCCTTAGCTGATCCATTGCTAGCCTTCTGGTAAACATGTTGTCTAAGTGAAAAGATCCAAGAGTACTTTGATATTGAAGTCGACATAGTCGACTCAGGACATAGTATTTTTATGACTAGGTGACCCATCTGGTGGATTAGAGGAAGGTTGTGGTTGTATTCTACCTGGACTTCAGCAAAGTTTTTGACTCCACCCATAGTATACTCCTGGAAAAGCTGTCAGCCCATAGCTTGGACAGGTGCAACTTTGTGCTGGGTTAAGAACTGGCTGGATGGCTGGGCCCACAGAGTGGTAGTGCATGGTGTTGCATCCAGTTGGTGGCCAGTCACCAGTGGTGTTCCCCAGGGATCAGTGTTGGGCCGAATCATGTTTAATATCTGTATTGATGATCTGGATGAGGGGATTGAATGTACCATTAACAAATTTGCAGATGACAGCAAGTTATGGGGGAGTGTTGATCTACTGGAGAGTAGGAGGGCTCTGGACAGGCTGGATAGATGGGCCGAAACCAACAGTATGGGCTTCAACAAGACTAAGTGATGGGTCCTGTGGTTTGACCACAACAACCTTGTGGAGCACTAACAGGCTTGGACAGAGTGGCTGGAGAGCAATCAGGCACAAAGGAATCCCCGGATGCTGGTCGACAGCAGCTGAACAAGAGCCAGCAGTGTGCCCAGATGGCCAAGCTGGCCAAGGACATCCTGGTCTGTATCAGCAATAGTATGGCCAGCAGAAGCAGAGAAATAATTCTTCACCTGTACTCGGCACTGGTGAGGCTGCACCTCGAGTACTGTGGCCAGTTCTAGGCTCCTCAGTTTAGGAAGGATATTGAGGTTCTGGAGTATGTCCAAAGAAGGGCAACGAAGCTGGTGAAGGGACTGGAGCACAAGTCCTATGAGGAGCAGCTGAGGGATCTGTGTTTACTTATTCTGGAGAAGAAGAGGCTCGGGGGGACCTTATCACTCTCTACAACTACCTGAAAGGAGGTTGTAGTGACGTGGGTATCAGTCTCTTCTCCCAGGAAACCAGCTGTAAGACAAGAGTGCACAGGCTTAAGTTCTGCCAGGAGAGGTTCAGATTAGACATTAGGAAGAAGCTCTTTACAGAGAGAGTGACCAGGCATTGGAATGGGCTGCCTAGGGGGTGGTAGAGTCACCATCTCTGGAGGCATTTAAGAAAAGACTGGATGTGTCTTGGTCTAGTGCCATGGTCTAATAGACAAGGTGGTGTTAGGTCAAAGGTTGGACTTGATGATCTCAGAGGTCTTTTCCAACCTAGTTGATTATGTGATTCTATATTTCATTTTATTTTAAAAAGAAAAAAAGAATATAGAATATGGAGAAGTAGTGAGGCTGCTGGCATTGATTCTAGCCCCTTTAATTAACAAATTAACAGAAAACCCTTTGTGTGATGAATGTTTCCTTTGCTGTGATTGCTTCCCTATGCCTGTTCGACTGTGCAGCCTCAGGGCAGAGGAATGGGTTGGTTTCAGACACTTCATTGTTAGCAAGGTTCAGGACAGAAGTGGGGTGCTTGTATCAGGAGCATCCCTCTGCCCTGAAACTTGAAATTCTCCTGCCTCGCTTGCAGTGGAGAGTTGGAAATGTCAGAAAGAGAAAGAGGGAAGTCTTGATATCAGGAAGGTATCTGATGAGTGGCTTCCCACCCTGGGGAGTGACTGACCTGAATTTGTAAGATGCTGAGCTCCAGGCTTTTTGAGTCTGAAAATTAGTTTCTTGTACCTGTAACCCAAATAAGACCAGCCTACCACTGCAGCAGCTGACTTGTCTCTGTCTCTTACTACTAGATCTCTTCTTGGCCAAAGGTCTCACCTGCTACTGGAGAGACTATAGAGAGTGGCTGGAATGCTGCAATGTCCAAATCCACTGAGCATAAAAGAGCTCTGAATTTACCCTGCTGCAGGGCTCCTCCAGGACAGTGTCTCACTGTCTGAGGTTGTACAAGCACTTGAAAAACAGCCCAGCTTTGCAAAGCAAGATCCCTAGGACACCAGAATCAGTGACAGGTCCAAGCTGACGTTTTATTTCAGCTGTTACTTCTTTTCTGCTTTCTGTCACTCCAGTAGTCCCTGCTGGACCAACTTAAAAATAAACTTTTTGTCTCTGGAAAAATTAATGACATCGCCATGGAAAGCAGGTTAGTTGAAAGAAACACTATCAAGTCCAAAAAATAAACAGGAAAGTATTATTAAGAGAAAAATAATCTTTAAGAGAAATTATTTTAATGATTAAGAGCTCTACTTTACTACAGGCAGAATTCCTGTGGTGATATATGGAAACCCTCTGGGACTCTCAATTTTTACTAGATAATCCATTCTGAATGGTAAAATACTGCTGTATCCCTTGCATATCACCTTTTGAACTATACAGGCATTTTACCAATTAACCTCAAGAATAACTCTGATCCAGATTGTCTGAGGTGCATGGCTGCCTGGCTTCCATGAGTAAAATAAAAATTTTGTTGTTTTGTTTGATTTTTTTTGAAAGTTTTTGTTTTAAGATTGTCTTGCTAGTGTTACTTTAAAAACCCAAACAAACAAAAACCAAAACCCAGAAAAAAGAAATAACTCCCCAAAAATCCCCGAAAAAATAACAGGAGAGAGAAAGAGAAACCTTGATAAACACTGCAGACCATGATAAACCCTGCAGACCATTCATACTCTGTTACCCCTAATATTACCTATACAATATTGCCCATTGTATAAAAGCAACTGTCCTATTAAAAGAGATATATCAAGTTCCTGGAACCTGTCAGGGAGAGAAAAAAGGTGCTATTCCCTTCCCTTGTACAAGGGTGGGAATAAAATGCTGACTAATTAAAACCAGAGAGTAAAATTAGGGCAGATAACTTCTCCTGTGCATAGCTTCAGTCAGCATCTGCACAGGTGAAGTTATTTGCACTCCTACATTAACCATGGGCCAAACCTGAGCCAACCACTCTACAGACAAAGCAAGAGGGAGTCCCTCAATTACTTTGAGGAAGAAAAGACAGAAAGATAAAGAATGAAGAATAATTCCAATATACTTTAATTTTTTCCAGTCATAATTCAGGTACAAAAGAAGTCAGCACTATTGACCAAATCTGCATCCAGTTTTAGAAATCTCGATCATAACAGAAAACTATCACCAAATTTCCTTACTTCATTTCTTTACTTCTTTGTCACTTTACTTCTTTTCTTCAAAACATATCTTTCTGGAGGTGTCCAAATAAACCACAACTACATGACGACACCATGGCACATGGTGGGTTTGTGTAGGACCTAATGGGCTGTGGCTGAACAATACCAGCCAGGCAGTGAGACTGTACAGGGTTGGTCAGGACTACTAAATTACACAACACACATTTTTCAGTAACCTATTTTTCCTGCTTTTTATGTTGCAGATTATATATATGTAACAGGAAAAATGTAGGCTGGATGGTACTCTGCTAAATCTTTGTCACATGTAGATTTCTGGAGTTCACATCTTCATATGTAGGCTGCCTTCTCAATTCCCATCAAACCACTTCCTGTGACCCTGCTTCCTATTTGGGTTTTTTCTTCTGAAGTCTCTGGAGGAACAGACTGCCACTGCACAGAAAAGCAAAGAAATCAGCATGAGAATGTCAAAGCTATCTGGTATTCAGTAGAAAAAGTGCATATGGTCAGGATGTGTTCTGAAGAGATTTCAGAACTTATACTTTTCCCCAATGGTTGAAGATGGCTAAGTTGCACTGATATCTGTTTGGTGGCCAACATGAAAGATCAAGGATGTTCGTAATGGCCAAGTGTCAGCAAAATCAACAGCATAAGTACCCTTTAAAGTACCATAAAAAAAGCCCGAAGAACTCGGGGAATGAGTTATTGAATCAGTGACTGATTCAGGCTGACTCTTACTCTTGATAAGTGATCTGTAGCTGAGGCATTTAGCCTGGGATCTGATACTAAAAGAGAATGTTGTTTAGTTTGTCTCTAATTGCTCATGGCAAAGGACAGAAATAGAGGAGCCTGCTGCTTGTTTAGAAGAGCTCTTACCTGTATGCATGCTTACAGGGACAAGAAAAGCCTGTCAGACTCAACTGCAGCAAATTTTACCTTGACTGGGAAAAGATTTGGGAGTGTGGGAAGAGGCAGGAAGGCTACAAAGGGAAGGCATTTTCTCAGTTTAATGAGTGTCCTTCACCACAGAGCCTGCATAGCACCAAGCTGTTCACAGCAGAGCACATTGATCCTCAGGAGGGACATAATCATTTCACAGACCACATTTTAAAATATTTCTATTAGAACACTGACAGCTCCTGAGCCTTCGCTGCTTTTTTGTGGCTTACAGATTTATGTGTATGTGCATGCCTGCATGCCTGCCCACCCATCCGTGCTTCTACTGAGTTACTAACCTGTCAAAGAGAAAGCCATCTGATTGCTAATCCTCATGGAAAATTTCCTCTTGTTTCTGCCATGTGCTTCTTGCCTATTTTGGGGTGCTATTTCCCTCTTAGAAATGCTATGATCAGTGCTGTCTTTCTCACAACAGAGCAGCCCTCAGAGTGTATCTTTTCTTTGTTTTTTTTATGTCCATTCATTCTTACTCCTTGCTGAAGTGCATTGCAATCTCATGCTGGGTGGCTTCACTTTCTGATTCAAACCGAGTGTTTACATTTTGAGTGTCCCGTGGTGCATTTCAGTTGATCATACAAGGCACTGCAGAGGCAGTAGGCTCATTCCATGGAGTTGTGGTCTTCCCCATTTTGACCTGTGCTGATTGAGCAGGTTACTGCCCTAAGGTCCCCCAACAGCTACACACTACTCCTACTCTGAATTTCTGCTTCCTGTGATCTGCCTAGCCAGCTCTTTGCACGAGTGCCTTCTGATGTGCCGAAGTCCAAAAATGTCAGCACAACTTTTAAGTTAGATCATCTCCTGCTGGTTACAGCAAGTTAAGGGATGCTGATGTGGCAATGCCAACTGAATTTTGGGTGCTTGTTTTCAAGGCAGAAGGATAAGTAGACAAAGGTAGATGAATTCATCAGCTGACAGTCAGTCCTGAGCCTGCCTTCATGTTCTCATGTAAGAGAGTTCTGTGGCTTTACAGTATTTTTTATTGTTCATTTAAACTGACTAGTCAATGTTTCCTAGACAAAGCTACAAAATCCCACAGCCTGGGCATGCAATTAGGTGTGCATTTCTCCACACATGTGGGTAATGTCTGCCTGTTCGGTATGTAAAACCTTCAGCACGTAACCAGAGATGTATGGTTTCTAATAAAACTCCGTCCAGCCTCTTGACTCTGTTAGAGGACATGAATGTACTCTACTGCTGGCAGACGCATGATATGACATCCTCTTCTCCTTGTTGTGAGAGGCATAGCCAGGTAAACCCAAACTGATGTCTCTCAGCTGTATCCTTAGTCCTGCTTCTAATCCCAGAGCATCTAATCCCAGAGCACAAAACAGGCTATGGCTCAGGGATTACAGTGCCTAGTATGACAGGGTTTAGACTAACATGGTATACTTCTGCAGACCATGGGTTTTGATAAATCTGCTTGCTGATCCTAATGTGTTAGTTTTCATCATGCATGGGAAAAAAGTATCAGTGATTTTCTGAGTTGGTGCTTCCTTAACCATGACAACTTTAGATGCACTAGTGTAAATGACACTCTGACAGGCATATCATGAGGCATACAAAAAGATACCATAGAAAAAAATTAAGAATTCAATTTTCTATTTCAAATAGATACAGAAAGGCCTGTCTGTTACTGACAGACATTAGTGAGTGAATTCTTCCTGTCTGAAGGGAGTCTCAGTAGAAACTCATGGGACAAACTGAGGCTAACTACCAAGGCATGAAAATACAGATTTACAGTAATGACAAGGGAGCATGTTTAACTGTCTATGTCAGTGACTTCTGAATTATTCTTTTAAACTGTTAAGTAAAAGAGAAACCCTACTAGGAATAGACTGTGACTTGGCCAAAATACAGATCTTGTTACACAAAATACAGATCTTGTTCAATATCTTTTGAAAAGAAAAAGTGGACTGTGAACAGGTTGCTTCTTTCAAACAGAGAACTGAACTACTAAGTCAAAACAAATTGTTTTCTCAGAAAACAGGACAAAATTACTTCATGATCCAAGTCATGTAATTCTGATCCACGCTTGAATCTTCAACTGGTTAGAGCATTCAAATCAGTAATATTTGTTATAGGGATGCTGACATACAAGAACTCTGTCAAGATGTACCTTAAAATGTTGATATTCCATATGTGGCAAGGGCTTGATGCATTGCTTTTGATAGATCTTAAATATTTCATTCAATCTGATGTATCAGATTCCAGAAAACTCAGGTATGAAGTTCCTTATATGAGTCATTTTCCAATCATCATAAACCTACACTTACTGTGAGCTATTCCCTTTTTTTCTTGTTGGGACTAGTGACTGGGCACATTGTGATTAAAAAAGCAAAAGTATTATTCCACATTACTGAATCTGTTGAATTCTTTAATGTAAGCTCAGCAACTACATCTCAAAGAGAAGAATTTAAGTTAGAAGTTCAAGGATATGGAGGGATTTAAAATGTCTATACACCCTGTCAAACACTAAATCAAATGGAATAACCTTATGTATACACACTTTACAACCCTCAACAGCTTTCTTATCTCTTCCAGGATAAAGCCATAAAGAAAACAAAAGTTTCTTTCTCATCAGAGACACTTTCTAGTTTGCAGAGTTTCAACTCTGAATTCTTTTAAACACCTGTCTCCTCCCCCTGTAGTTATTTATACCTTGAAGGTAGAACTCTGCTTATTGAAAACTTGTGAGCAAACAAAAAAAAATATTAGAGGACCGCAAATCATATTAAAATCTTATAGGAATACCAAGTTGGATAGAAAGTATATTTGTGTTCTTTTCTCTATTCTTTAATACAAATCTCCACAAAAGAGTTAATATGTATATCTATAATCTAGATATTTATGTATGCAGCACTTCTATATAAAGAAAATACCCACATTTGCCTTCTGGCCCATGAAGAGCTATCATTAGAACTTACTCCATAAAGCCAACTCATTGCTCGGGTACCTCAACCTAAAATTTATTTATAGCCCAAATCTACTTCTTGTACAATGCTATTAGACCAAATGCTTAGAGACTGGTTCTCTGTTTCATTTGTATTTAGCTCACATACAATAGGGCTTTCAATACATGTGAGGACAAAGTCACTACTAGCAGACAATACCAGTAATCATGGCTTTGTTAACCACCATCAAAGGAAAAGCTCCCACAGATGAGTCCACGCATGGGCTAAAGGCAGATCACCAAAAAACTTCTTTGATCGAAGTGAGATGTTTTGATTACTGTGTATTGCACTCCTGGGCATCCTTCTTTCAGACACTAATGCTTTCTTGCCCTGCTACTGTAGAGCAACAATGTGGGGACCTCTCTCGATTAACTGAGGGTTCACCTGCTTATCCCTACTTTGCTGTCCCTACTGTCTCCCTGTCATTGTACAGGATTTCGGGAACACTTCTGTGTGTGCCATAATGAGCTGTTATGAGATATTGGTATCCACACTGGCATGATCTGCAGGCCTGCAAGTCTGTAGCAGGGCTCAGGACAGTACAGAACATCTCCAGACCACCTCGCCTTACCTCAGTCACAGGATGATCTTAACACTCCAAAATGTATGTATTGGCTTAAGCAGTCTATATTTATTTAAGGGATATTTCTAATACATATTTTCCTGTCCTCAGTGTTTTCCTTTGCGATTTTAGTGAGTTTTAAGACTGTGAGTATAAAGAGTATGTAAATATGACACTCAGCCTTGACTAAAGAATTATAACCAGTAATTTTATAATATCCTACATCAAATTTTGAATTAATTTGGAGTTAACATGGTGTGTCACACTGACATTTGGCTGTAGGGTTAATAAAAGCTGGAATCTTTCCTACTCTGTGGGAGGTTTTGCTCTTCTGAAGGCCATTTCCATTCATATATCATCTGCGTTAAAATGCAAATGGCTTAAACATGATTCAAGCACAGAATGTGCTATGATAGGAAAAGAAAAACTGCTTCAGTCAGCATGAAGCAGCAATTCTGTAAAACTTAAAGACTTCAACAGCTCTGTTTTGTCACAGAATGTCAGCATCTTGCAATACCACTACTGTTGACACATCTCTTTAAATAGTAAAGAAATAATACTGGCTGGAAAAATCCCCTGGATTCCAAATTAATAACTAAATAACATAATTTACAAGCAACTTTTCTGATTTTGAAAATGGTCCTTTGGGATTTTCAATGATGTTAATTGAACTTCATGAAAAAGATGTTAATAGTGTTTTACTGTTGAGTGTATACTTTAGTTCAAGAAGAGAATTAAACAGTATACAATTGAAAATGCCATGTGCAATGCAGTCATAATTTGTTACTCTCAAGTTTTTTCACGTTGCAATTATTAGATCCTTTTTACACAGATCAGCCTTAACACTGAGCATGTATGTACTTTGGCAATGCAAACACCGGTTTTGTTTTTTTAATTAAATATACTGAAAAATCAATACTCTGCTTTTACTTAAGTACTTAAAGTGTAATTTTTTTTCCAAAATGTTCAAAGGGACAACTTTTAATGAGTTTTTGCTGGTTTTTTTCTCTACCTTTTTTTGCTTTAGTAAGCATTGTTTAACAGGTTTATGAACATTTTCATATAAACTTATCTATAGATTTATTTGATTTACCAGAAAACAAAATACTTAAATTTTTGCTAATATATTTTATACCATATATATATATAAAAAATTTATAATTAGCTATTTAGTGATCTTTTGGTCATGTAATATATGTGTGAAGGGCAACATTGTTATGAAAAATGAGACTTTCGAGCAATAATGTCAATAATCTGTATCTTTGGAAAAGGCCTTCTTAGTCCTTTCCACTTCTGCAAAATAGATTTAAAAAAAAAAAAAAAAAAGAAAGAAAAAGAGAGAGAGAGAGAGAGAGAGAGAGCCCATGATCTGTAATCCAAACATTTCATACAAAGTTTACCTGTAATAGTTTTCACCAGGTGCGAATGAAAATTTGTTTCTTTTTGGAATATCTCTGTTCAATTAGAGAAAAGTAAACATACATGAGAAAAGGTGACAGAATTACAAAAGATGGCATAATTTATGAATTTACATACCTAAACATTGCAAAGACATACATGGAATTATATATAATGTGTTAAATACAAAGATAAATTACATTTGAAAATGTAAGAGAGAAGTGTTAAATCTCATTTTGCTGTAACTGCAATTATCAAGTTGTCATTTAAAAGGCAGTTCAACCTGTAGCAGAAGGATGTGCTTGGCTTCTAAGGCATTATTTTTCACCCATTAAATAAATTGCAAAGATTAAACTGATTTGCCTTACACATTTAATATTCATAAAATGCACATCTAGGAAATTGTATGCCTGGCATTGTAATAATGCATGGGTACATAGGCAAGTAGCTGTTGAAGTCATTGTCTGCTGCCTACTTCCAATAAGAGAACAGTGGGACAGGACCATTGCGCTGCTGTTGCAAGCAGCAGGGATGTTGTTCCAGTCATGGAACCCACATTGGATTTTATGCCCATATGACACAAATACAATGGTATAACAAATAGCCACTAAATCAAAATGTTATCTACTTTTTGTACTTTTGTTTTCATATGTACAAAGATCACTTAGATGAAGAACAAGTTTCCTTTAAAAAATAAAATGCATGGCCATTCTAAGCAAGTTTGGAGTCATAAAATGTGTGAAATGTCTGTGAATAGATGCCTAAAGACATCAGTGTCCTGTTTAGGCATGGATGGCTGCTAACAGCAAGATGATATGGTTATGGCAAAGACTCTTTCTCTTTGGATGCTTAGAGGCACCAGAGATACTGCAGAGCATTAGCAAGAGAAACAAGCAAATCAGCAGTGGGGTGGCTTCAAGTTGGAGTCTCAAGTGGGAGAAAGCTCAGTCTCAGCCACTTACACTTCTAGGCTGACAGGTATAATTAATTAGATGAATTTGAAATATTTAGCCTAACCTAGTCAACTAGCCTCTCCTTATGACAGAGGAGACACAAAGAGGTGTTCTGTCAGGACCCACCCATTTAAATGTAAAAGCAAAAAATTACCCTTAGTAGGTGCACACCTTAGGAGTGCAAGGAAGTGGCTTTGACTAAAAGCCTGTGTCTTTGGTCAGTGAAAGTCAGGTGTTTATCATGTATGTTATGTATGCTGTATTATGTGCCATAAAGAAAAATAAGAACACTATAACCATCTGGAAAAATGCTGAATAATGCCTGAAGAATGGCAAACAGTTGGTTAATATGATTTCAAAATAAGAAGAGATGGTTGTAATCTGTGTTAAAGGTTTATTCCTTTTCTGAAAATATGGAGAGTACTGCTCCCAAAATTTACTACATGCTGTTCAGTTCTACAGATATATTTTCTTAAATAAAATACAATTACTTTTTTTAATGACACAGTGTCTTTTTTATTTGAGAGGTTCTTTCCATAGGAAAGAAACATTTCCATTTTTTATAAAAATGAAGTGGGACAAATCCTAGAACATTTTAAATTCCCATTTAATTCAGCCAGGGAAGAAGACAGACTGTGAGATCCGGATGCAACTACTGATCATTCAGGCATCTCTAACTGATGTACTTGCCAACACCTTCCCAGTGGTTTGATCTATTTGGTTTTGTATACTGCAAATGGTAAGTATTGCAAGAAGTAACTTGCTAAGCAAAGGAAAGCAGGGGATGTCAGCCACCTCACAGAAGGGTACATACAGTCTACTGCAGAAGTGCTTGCTAATCATCCAAATGACCCTTATTTCAATACAACTAACAGCATTTCAGAAATATGACCCAAATTTTATCTTGCAGACTCTTTTCATTCCCTTGCAGATATAATGGTCATCTACTTTCCCTTGAAAATCATTTATTAGTTATTACAACTGTTTCTTCTCAGGGATAAGAAAATTAAAGAAAACAGCCATAAACTCTAAGTATATTGATATCCAAGTAGACTTATTCAGGCTGAAATGTACTTTCCTGTTTACAAAGTGAAAAGAACATGCCATCTTTCAAACCATTACTAGAGGACAGGAATTTTCATTAAGTTGAATTCACAGTTGAACACTGTACAAAATACTGAAAAAATTCTGTAAAACCATTCAACTACCCCAAGAGATTAAGCCACCCATCAAGCTTGTATTTTTATCTGTACTCTCCTGTAAAAGAGGATGCAGATATCAAAGTGACTATAGTATCACTTGATGTGGGAATTCAGGAACTGATGTTGGAGCTGAAAAATGCTTACTTATATATATCAGAGATGAAGTTTCTGTGCAAATCACCACATACCACATTTTTTCATGCCTCTCATTATGTGCCATATAGTTACCTTATTTAGATTCAATATATATTAGGGAAAAAATGGTTTGTTGTTTTTTTTTTTTTTAATAGAGTTTAAATATTTGAACAGTGTGTCAATAAGGAATTAGAGCTACCAAGTCTTTGACATCTTTTCCAAAGGCAATGTGACAGTTCAATACTTTTAAAAATAGTCTCCTGACATGAATGTTTCTGGTACTGCAGTAAGATTCTATTTCATATACTGGAGCTCTGAGAACTTGGCAGTTTCACATCCCCAAGGTTCAATATATTTTTCTTTTCTTTTTTTTTTTTTTTCAGTTACTGAGGGTTCACACACTTGCTGAGTTTAACTTTGGGTTTCTGGGGTCTTGAAAGCCCTAAAACTCAAAGCAATACTCAACCATCATCATGAGTTTTCCATGGTTTGAAACAAACTAGTAAACTTGCTGTGGAGCTCAGAAATAGGATTAACTTGACAGTCAGTCTATACTTTATAAATTCAGTCTGAGCTCATTTCAAGGATTGGCAAAACTTGGAAAATCTTTTTGACAAATCTGAGACAAATTCAGGATTATGAAGACAACTCAATCTCAAAAAAGGAAAGTAATCTCTCCTGTGTCTCCTCTGTCCTTCGTATCAGTTGCTACAGAAAGGAGTTTCACATGACTGGACTTCACAAAAAATGTACACAATTCATTCAGATGAGAAAGGCTTAATTATTCTTATGCTCTTTACAGTTCAGCTGTTACATTTGCTCCACATTCAGCTGAAATGATCCTAAGTTATGCTTACATTAAAGTAATTCAGGTCTATAACTCAGTGTCAATCAAAGCATATGAAATTTCTCTCAAACAAATGAGTCTTTATTTTTTTCATGTCTGAAGGCAGCTACCTACATATGAACCCATTCCTTTTACATTTAAATCCAAATCTCAAGAAAATTTACCTAAATTAAAAAAAACAAAAACAAAACTGAAAAATAAATGTCCAGTCTTTCATTATTTACATACTTAATGTTGTTTGATTCAGAAACCACAATATAAATATTTTCTTTTAAAAAATCTGTAAGCATCAAGATATATTTAAATATTCTACAAAACGATCAGTGTGCTCTCACCAAAAACAGATGCCTTGAAAATATTTGGCTTGTTTTTAAGAAAAACACTTAAATAATTTTTTGAGGTCTAGCCATCTATACATTCAAAGAGCAAGTGCTTTTAGAAGAAATACTTCTAAAATATATATTTATACATTTTTCATATGTCTAAATGAAATAGAAAGTCTTTACTTAATATTCAGAAAATCTGCTGTGGTGCAGGTGTACAGGACTTTTCACAAATTACTTGGGAACGAGATGAATTTACCCAAATGGCCCCTTTTAAAGGAAAGTTTATTCTGCTCTTCACAGCGTCCCTGCAGCACAGTGAATGCCTTCAAATTCCTAGCTCCTTCCAAGAAACAAAATGTCTCTGAGCCCACAGTTTTGGACACTCCCACAGCTTCAGTGCCCTTGCACTTCCACAGGAGCACATTCCCAGGGGACTGCCAGCAGGGCAGCCTTTCCGCATAGGGTACAACATTTGGGCTGCCTGTCCGGGCTCACCACCCCCAGCGGCCAGAATCACAGCTGGTCCTTCCAAATCTGGGGGAGAAGCTGGGTTTGTAGCAGTGCTTGGCCAATACAGCAGGTGCCCTAAAAGAAAATAGATGTGTACAAGCGAGCCTTCTGTTTGCTAGTTGTTTATCTGAGTCAGCTGCTCGCTGAGGAGTACAGACTTGCTCTTGGCACCTGTCCTCACAGCAGTGTGAGTCTGTCCCATGCAGCTTTGCTTTTCACTGGGATAAAACAATTCCAGTACGCCAATAATTTAAGCATATGAGTTTAAGTTTTCGTTACTTTCCCAAGTTTTCTTTTCTGTGTTTTTGTAGCACTCACTGTTCTACATTGGAACACAGGCTTCTCTTTTTATGATTTACTCTATTTTCAAGGTAGCCATTTCAGGCCTCTTGTTGCTAAGCTATAGCACAACTAGCAAGGTCTTATCCAGAAACACTCATTGACTGTGTTAGGACATAAGGGCAAAAATCGCAACTAATTGTAAACAACCAGAGCAGGATCCACTCCTTCCTAATCTGACAGACTAAAATGTAGTTGTCTGGTCTAAACCGGTCAATCTTACCTCCTTCTCTCATCAAAGGAGAGACTTTGCATTCTCCAAAGAACTGTTTGTTTCACCATAAGTTGGGAAGTTAAAATACATGGTCCTTATAAGGTCCATATGTCTCCCTTTAATTTTTAGGGGAAGCCTACATGACTAACTGAAACTAGAAGTCCCTTTTGGGTGAAATGAAGCCCACCATTGGTATCTGCATTTAACACGAACATGGCACACTGAAAAGTTATTTCACTGTAGGGTTTCTTAATAGCTCTACAAGGAACAAATAGTCTGAGCTGGCTAACAGCAAGCAGCCTCCACTACACAGAGATTTTCAGCATAGTTTTAGCTATGTGCCTCCTCAGCTGTTGTGAAATATATGTCTATACAACAGAGCAATTATAAAATGGCTTTCATGCACTAATACAAATGGGTAAAAAAGATATGTTAAAAGCAAAGACAAATGAATACATGATGATGTAATTGGAAACAGATCACACTATAGTGCTGTTTGAAAGGAATATTTTTCACTTAGTTCTATTAATGTACAGACACCCGCAAAGCACTTAAAGTTTTCTAACACATAGTAAGTTACAGAAGAGAAACAAATAATTAAAAAAATCTTCCATTGCTGTTTCAACAATGTACAAGTGTTTCATGTACAGTGTTCTTTTTCTGTACTTCTCCTAACTTAAATCACATTACAAAGCATAAACAATATATTTTACATAAAAACATAATGTATATGCAGAATTATTTTTACTGTGAAGGCAACATGCCAGTGCTTTCCATGTAATTTCTAAAGGTTTCTTTTCTAGTTTTGTTGGCAAAATGGTATTAGACACATACCAAGAATTAACCACGTTAAGTCAAAATACTCTTTGGCCCAACTGCGCTGAAGTCAATGGAGATTATACTTTGGCCTCCTTTATTTCCAAGGCCCTTTGATATTTCAGAGAATAGTTTACTCTTCAGATCTTGTCTTCCAGAAAATGAAAATCATGTTTTGCTATTTCCCTCTGCAACATGATAATAAGTCCCGGATTCCCTTTAGTTAACACCCAAGGATATGGGAGGCAGGACCCATATGTGAGGCAGGACCTCCTGCAAGTAGGTTTGTCTATAGTAGAATTTTTGCCCACTGTCTAAGACATCAATTTCTAAACATTACACAATAATGTATGTTTAATTCTAGATTTTTTTTTGTGTAGAAGGCAAACATGAGAGTTTCATGACCAGAAGGTCAGAAAACAGGGAGGATCATTTCCTGGCAACTTAATGCAATTTGTTTTTTTTTATTTTTAAGGTCATAATATGCAAACTCTTCAGCAATCTTAATTATATTCTTAACAAGGAAAGAAAACAATCTCGGTACTTGAGTTAAATACTAGAGATGGACAGTTCTAGTAATATGTTATATAATCTCCCAAAAGTGGGTGAACTGTCAAACAGAACAGTGTAAGAAATATTATTGTTTTTTTGGCCACAGTCCTTTACCAGAATTTGTGATGTGTTACATGAAAAGCCCAAACCACATGGCACACACAGCCATTTTTAAAAAACTTTCCACTTCTTCATGCTCAGAGATTAATGTTAGGATCAATTCTCATGGATTTCAGGAGAAAGAGACAGCTGACCACAGATTTGGCTCAGAAATCCACTCTGTTTTTGCATCAGGGGCCTTTCTTTTCTAGAGGGCAAGTAAATATTTTCACAGAAATGAATGGAACTGAACACAAGAAGATTTGGGCCATCATTCAAAACTAAATTACTTCTTGACTAAGATGTCGAAAGAAGATAAGACTATTTTGCTGATTGTTAATATTATGGTGTGTTCTTGTAGAGCTGAAATCTCATAGCACTACAGAAAGACTATGCTGCAGAGAACCTACAATATAAGTGTTAAAAAAGACTAAATGCAGAAAAAACTATATTTACTGCCTAGTGTCAGCTGCAACAGGACAAGGAATGATGGTCTGTCAAGAGTAAACCATTTTACACTGTGTGCAACTCAGGTGAAGTTATCAACTCATTTTCTTCATAAAAATTTAAAAAGGTCTTTTTCCTTCTTGACCCCAAAGTTTTCCATTCATCCTGTAAAAGAGAACCTCCTATAATCAGAAACTGGAGATGAAATAGCAAGATCTTGAGGGTTTATGAATCTTTAAGGGGTTTATGAATATCAATCTATTTAAAAACAGTTTTTGAAAATTATGCAGATAGGTCTCTATACTGAAACCTAAGATGGATAACAGTATAAATAATTAGCTGAATTGTTTTTAGAGTGTTGGCTCAGTATTTGTATCACCATTTTCTACTATGTAGATATGTTTGCTTTATAGTTTCATGCGTCTTTTGACAAATCTGGTTATAGACAATCTCTTATGTAAAATCAGTCACAGTTCTGACATTCCTAATGAACTGACATTTACATTTCCAGACTCAGCTGTGGTCAGAAGTACTTCACTGCATCATATTAAGTCTTGACCACTCATTTAGCAAATAGGCAGATATCAGTCGTGACAGAAGGTGCAAATACTACAATCCTTATCTAGCAAATTTTGCATATAAATTAGAGTGAATTTTGGCCTTGCATTTCCAATGAGAAAAAATGAGAACTTTATCTAACACCTGTAAATTGTAGTATTAAAACATTAATACATTCCAAAATGTAATCATCCTATCTTCTTTTTAACCCAAACTCGTATCAGAAAAAATGTGTTTTATGGTTCTGTATATGTATATCTGTGCCACTCTTAAAAGCTTTTAAACACACAGAATAGCTTCAAATGTCTTCAAAATCTGCTTGCTGATTTCAGTCAATTTTGTCAAGTTATAGACTATCCAGAGGCTAATACAATCTTACAGGTTCTATAAAAATGGATGTCTTCACAAATATTTAAGGAATCATTCATATAGCCAAAAGAAAGACAGGAGATAGAAAATAAGAATTAAGGAAATATAATGGTCCCCAAGATGGTGTATAGGTGTTGAATGGCTTGAATACCACAAAAATTTCTGAGATTTATTTGACCTGTCATGTGTAAGTTGAAAGCCAAGATGTGGCTTTAAATAGACAGTTCCATTCTGGGATTCCAGCTTTACTGATGCCAGTCCCTTAGCATCATACCTTGAGTCTGTTGTTCTTGTTCAAGTAGTGTGAGGCTGTTTAAACAGGCGTTCTTGTTCTCAGCAAAATGGAGACAAGTCATTCCAGATGTAACATTCCTGTAGACCGGTTGGTTCTGTCAGTATGAGTATGCTCGCTTTATGCTAAGCATAAGGAAATTTTGCCTAACCTGTATTTTTCTTGAAGATATTCCATTTTCTGTGAGCATAGAAGGATCCAGCATAAAGCTGCAATGTTACCTGGAAAATTCTCAATCACTGAGGTCAGATTTGCAAGATTTTCAGCTGCTAGGAGCCATAAGATTGAAGATGTGTCCTTAAAACACTGGGGAAAATGTCCTCTTCTTATACTACAAAGTTTACACAATTTCCCTCTCTGCCTTGTTTGTGTGATTCAGTCTCAGTTGCTGCTCTTACTAGCTGCCTTGATGGGTGGCATATTCATGCATTGTGTGGGAAACAATCCCACGCAAGCAGAAGCAGAAGATAGACAAGATGACCTAGTACATTAAGGCCTTTTCCTTCTAGCTATGCTAGCTGACATTATTTGTGGTGTGTGTCTTTGAATTCCAGACTCTCTGTATGTGACAGATCAATGAATGCACAAAACACAAAAGCAAACAATAGCTGAAGTCTGCCTCCTTAGGCTCACTTAGTAGTCCATGGAGAAGGTGAAAGGCTGCTATGGGGGTTATTTGAAGTAGACAATTGTCCTCTGTAACTGTTACTAACCTTAGGGAATAAACCTAGGGAGACAAGGTTCCCAGGGCTAGAATTGATAGAATCAGAATATCCTGCGTTGGACGGGACTCATGAGGATCATAGAGTTCAACTCCTATGGCTAACATTAGACTGCATAAATACCCTCCCCTAGTTGTTGTTTTCAGTTGTTTTGTGTCACATGAACATTTCAATCCAAAGAAAACCACAGGCGTCTAGCGTTCAAAAAACTGCTGGTTCAAAAAACTCTATAATGGGTGCAGCCTGTGTGACCTGAGATTAGAGAGTGGCTGTCTGGCAGACAAATGTCCCATGGAACTTTCAAGAGCAGTGTGCAGGAAATGCATTGATCAAAAATATCTGAAAACTATATTTCCTTTTTAATCATTAAAATGTTAGTTATGTTCATTCTTTAAAAGAACTAAAAACTAAAACACGGTGATGCAGAGACTAACTTGTTAAATACAGCTTCTGGAGGAGCAGGTGCAAAGTGTTATATTTCAGAAAATTTGAGGCCCATTGTGACAGTTCAACCCAGTTGTTGATAATAAGGTGCTTCTAGACAAGACTGTGAGAGGTAGGGAATTAAATCATACCCAGTCTTGTGGGCAACTTACTGTTTCAGATCAGGAGTATCATATACTAGGTTGGTAAAGCAGGAGCCAGAGAGCACCATCAGTCATAACTTTCTATAAAAACTAATTGAGTTTACAATTTTTTTCCTCCAGTTGAAGCATGCACAGAACTTGCAACACAATATTTAAGTCCCGTTACCATCAAATGAGACTCTGGGCAATTCTTAATGACATTCTTCATCTTTAACTTATTCTTTCACAAGCCTGTGTAAGGTAAGTCTGACATTGTCTCAGCAAGTGTGAAACCAGAGACCCCCCAGAGGCATGTACCTTGGGTTTTCTCTCATGCACATGCATGTAAATTCAGGAACACAATATTAAAGCCAATGAAGGAATACATATACAAAATGCGCCTCTCCTGTAATAGGAAGAGAATTTAGCCTCACATAAATGTTCTAATTTCAATGTGTGTGTGAAACATAATCTAATTTATAGAGCTGCATCTGAATATGTAATTACCCGAGCACATTTATCATGTGCAACTTTGTGTTATCTGGGTGGAAAGTTCAGGAGAATAAGCTGTGTTAAACAGTATTTTTTCTATCTTCTTCCATTTTGGGGAGAATTATTGGTGGAATCAGATGACTCTTAGGAACTTAGCACATCTGACCTCTACACAGCTGGAAATAAAAGTCCTCAACACATTAAAAAATTAAGTATTATTATGGAAGAAAAATTATTATTTTGGAGCAGTGTTGGATGAAAGTATGCTTCCCTTTTTACTTTTAACTAAATCCATCATGGGCAAATTCAGTGCAAAAGGAAGCATTAAAATGTATTTTATTTTCTGCACATCTTTTGTTTTACATTTTGTATGTATTTCTCTGTACTGTAACTAGCTTGAACAAGTACTTTTCCTTGTAAACACTTTCGATTGTTTAGACAAACTAAATGTCAGCCAGTTCTAAATGCATTTGCAACGAGAAATACACCAAATCAAAATAATGGCAGATGTATCTCAGGCAGCGTTAAAAGACTTTAAACTACAGTGTATCCAAAACAAAAAATCTACATCAAACGTAGAAACATATGGTTAATCCGTCACATCTGTTTAGTTAAGTGATGGCCTTAATTACTTTTAGTCACCCATGACTCTCATGGGCAGACTCCACTTTAAATTTAGATTCAGACATTTTTCCATTTCTGTAATTAGAATTTATTCATGTGTAAACAGGCTCGACATTAGTTTACCCACACGCCTTTATGTTTTTTGACTGTGTGGCCTTGCAGAGCAATTCCTGCATGTTTTATGTCTATTCATATGGTTGGCCTCCTTGTCCCACATGCAAACCACAGCAATAGCTTGTTGACCAGTGATTTTAATTTTTTTTTTTCCCCATAAATAGCCTTTGAAAGGAACATCCGTAACTGAAACTTTCATTTGCAGAACCATCTTTCTGGTAAGGAGAAAACTGTGCTTTCTCACGCATCCCTTCATCCAAGTCTTCGGGGACAGATATATGTCTGGGTTATTTTTTGCCTCCTCCTCTTTTCTACATTGTACTAATAGTGGTTGGACCATGGAGAGATTTCAGCAGGCAAATTAAACTTCCTAAAAAAATTTCCCATGTGACTGTGGCTGGCCGCTGACATAATGATATCAGCATGAATTTCATGAAGGGTTACACACTTGTGGATATGGTGTTTTATTCAGTCATCTCTGGAATGATTTCTCTCAAGCACAGAATAATACAGGCTGAGAACATTCTTTTAGGTTTAACCCTTAAATGAACTAGATTAGGCACAGAGCAATTATTTGATGGAGTTGATGCTCCTGAGAATCACTCAAGATAACATATTACAGGACATGAAAATGAGATTTAAGCATGTTGCCAAGGCTCTTCCCTTATGGTGTTATCTCAATGCCCTTTGTTAACAGAAAAGTTTTTTCATGAACATCCATGTTTCTGAGTGTCACGCAAGTGTGATATACCATCTCTTCATGAACACCATTACCACTTTACAGAGGAAGAAATTAAAATATTTAAGTGGTTGTTCTTACTGTGGCACCAAGTGTGCCACAGTATTCCATCAAAACAGCAAGAGCAGACAGAAGATAATACATTCAGACTGGTGTGCCATGTCATAGGACACCTCACAGTTAGCAGATACTGCAAGCAAATAAGTTTAGAGTGGTTTATAGCATTTTTATAAGCCTCAAATTTATACCTCTTCCCATTTGCTGCAACATTATCTACACTTAGATGCACCTTTTACTATAATGAATTATACAGTATATTAATTGCATAGACTATACCGACGCATGCTGTTTTAAGTAAACTAACAAATTATAATTAGGATGATATTCCTGATAAAAAGCTTAATTTTTATTATTTAAAAAATAATATTTTTTTAAAAAATGCTTTAGCCCATGCTAAATAATATCTCCTCCCTTCTGTCTTTCAAATATAATCTTCTTTATGGACTACCTGTAATTATAGTTAGCCAAGTGGTATTTGGTTTCTACAAGCCATTTGAACAAAATTAGAACTGCTCAAAACTAATTCCATTGACAATAATTACATTATATGCATGTCAAATTGATACAATCAGGTTAAGACAGTTTTCTATATAAATTGCATTTATTTATATCTGGACTTACACAGTACTTAGGAAGTTGAAATCTGCATTTTAGATTCAGCTGTTATGCTCTTTTTGAGCTATTGCTAGCAAATAATCCTTTCCATGCCATTCCCACCTGCTGATGTAGCTCTTAAGTTTGACCTAGCCTTTCAGTGTGTACTAAGAATTTTCAAATCCAGATGTATGTATCCAGCTTGAGCAGACTATGTCACTCTGAATCTTCACTGACATAAGGCAGCCTTAGTTTATGAGATCAGAAAGAACCAGGTTATAAGAAACTTACACTTCCATATAACATATGGTGGGCATTTTAACTGAGTGCTGCCTCTTTAAAGCTTGTTTAAGGAATGGAAATGAAGGGACAATTTGTATCTTACTTGCTCTACTCAAAGTGTTACCTAAAGACTCTTGGTAAGAGAAAGGGAGAAGCAAGGATAGTGTTGGTGGTTGTGGCTATCTTAGCATCAGGACCTGTGATGGGAGAATTTAACATGGTTAGGTTTGGCAAGATGGCAAAAGCATCTGAGGAGGGCTGCTAAAAACATAAAATTCAAAAGGTGTTAAAAAGTTGTAAAATGGGAGAAGAGAAAGCACTTAAAGGGCTGAGAATCATTAGAAAACATGTCAGCAGGATCCTACTCAAACATTTTATTTTTGGCAAAGAAGCAGGCAGAAGTCTTTTGACAGAGGATTTTAAAGTCACAAACTAACTTAGCCCCTATCAGACTAGTATGACTTGCACATTAGCATATTTATATTTGTACTCCATTGAAGCCTTTCTTAACCCATGTAGAAAAGACCACTCACAAAGAGAAACTGCTGAGAATGGGCATTGGAAGAAACAGAAAGCAAATATTCAGGTTTTGATCACGGAAGAAAGTAAGCCTACATATTGTCAGAAAATCCTTTAATAAATATGTGAATAAATAAAACTTTTTAAAATTCATTGAGATTTTTTGTCTTCCAGACACAATTAATACTGACCTCCTATTTCAAAACAAAAGAAAAACCCCTTTCTTCACACAATGTCTATGAACAAAATCATCTTCTATATTTAAGTGCAAAGATGCCCAGTTTTTGCTAGAATCTTCCACACATCTACCCTGCTCTCCAATTTTCACCATATCTTTGGATGAAGATTGTTCTAAAATCCTCTTTTGAGTGAAGAAGTCACAACTATACTTGTTGATGAATGTTTAACAAGCTGTTTTATTTTGCAGCTTCTTCTTCAGATTTTCATGTGTTTACACAAGACAGTTTTTGGTATTAGTTCTCAGATGGCTGGTTCCTTCCATGTGTCCTAATAGAGGTATGTGATGATGCTTTTAAACTAAGTGTGATTTTTCTGTGCATATAACTTTTTTCCCCAGGTTCCTTCTTTCTCTGATATGACATTTTTCCTTTGGGGGTTCCATTTGTTTGTTTGTTTTAGGTCAGAAGTCTTGCTGCTTCAGAAGTGGTTCTTAGTATCTGGCCTCAGTTTTATAACATGTTTTCCTGATCAAATCATCATGTGTGTGGACCTGAGTGTATTCTATACGATCAGAAATGTGTTTCATTTTCTGGTGAATCACTGTGGCTGCCAAATACAACCCAAATGACAGTCTGAAGAAAAATGTCTCCTTATGGGAATAGAGAATGCAGAAATGTTTCCTTAAGGCACCTGCCAGAAACCTGCTGATGTGTCCTGTGTAGGAAACTGGCAGCGGTAATTTCATGGGTAGGGAGAAATGTTGCTTTTACAGATAGTTCCTTAATTTCTTTCATCTGTCATGAAAAGTGTCTCAGTCCTTTCTTTCTACCATGACCAGTTAGTGTGCCTATTTGGCTAATTCTTTTGGTCATTTTAGTGACTCTTGGACAAAGTTTGCTCATGTATTTTGCTTCAGCTTAAAGCTAAAATAATCTTATTCAAGGCAGGAGTCATGGGCTCCTAGTGAAAACTGGCTCAGTAACACTTTGCTGAAATCTTCCTTAGTAACTCAAAGACACCCTGGATTTTTTAGGGCTTTTTTCTCCTTCCTCTTTCAGAGAGTGTACCTTTAGACAAAATCAACAGATGAGCACATCTCTTGCTCATTAATGGATACCTTTATAATATTACAATGGATACGGCAAATACCTAGAAGTGGAAACAAAACACAACATGCAGCAGAATGTTTCTGAAGGTAAGGACTGTATCCTGATTAGGCACAACTTACCAACAAAGGTACAGGCTGTACAGGAGACCATTGCAGCACTCATGGAGCTACCTGCTCACCTGACTGGTTAAACATGCTGATAGTGTCTGTCAGGCTATGGTTATCTAATGCAACTTCCAGGTAGGAGCTAACAGCTAACAGGCGTTAGTTCTCCTCACCCACTTACCCTATCTCAATTCCTCAGCCATAATGGGACATGGAAAGGGTGGCTGACAGCAGAATCATGGAATCACTTAGGTTGGAAAAAACCTCCAAGATCATGGAGTCCAACCTTGTCAACTCTACTGTGGTATTAAGTGCCACATCTAGTTGTTTCTTGAACACCTCCAGGTATGGTGACTTGACCACCTCCCTGGGCAGTCCATTCCAATGCTTAACAACCCTTTCCTGATGTAGAACTTAAACTTTCCCTGGTGCAGCTTGAAGCTATGTCCTCTCATCCTGTCAT
Organism: Sclerurus mexicanus; assembly: GCA_013396755.1. NCBI lineage: Eukaryota > Metazoa > Chordata > Aves > Passeriformes > Furnariidae > Sclerurus > Sclerurus mexicanus. Next base: position 15,001 of record VWZF01006188.1, on the reverse strand, counting down.
TAGCTGCTTGGGAGAAGAGGCTGACCCCCACCTGGCTACAACTTCATTTCAGGTAGTTGCAGAGAGTGATATGTTCCTTGAAATCCCTTTTCTCCAGGACAAACAACCTCAGCTCTCTCGACCACTTCTCACAGGACTTATTCACCAGCTCTGTTGCGCTTCTCTGGACTCGCTCCAGCACATCAATGACCTTCATAAATTGAAGGGACCAGAAATGGACACAGCACCTGAGGTGCAGCCTCACCAGTGCCAAGTACCGAGGGGAGAGTCACTTCCCCCATGCTATTTCTCATACATATCAGGATGTTATTGGCCTTCTTGGCCACCTGGGCACACTGCTGTCCCATGTTCAGCTGCTGTCAACCCCCAGGTACTTCACTGGGCCACTTTCCAGCCCCTCTTCTGCAGCCTGTAATGCTGCAGGGGGTTGTTGTGACCGAAGTCCAAGACTCATCATTTGGCTTTCTTGAATCTCACACTGTTGGTCTCAGCCCATTGTTCCAGGCTGTCCAGATCCCTCTGCACAGCCGTCCAACCCTCCAGCAGATCTACACTCTGCTCACCCTAGTGTCATCCACAAACTTACTGAGGGTGCTTTCAATCCTCTCATCCAGATCAACAATAAAGATATTAAGATATTAATAAAGATACTAAATGCATTAATCTGAATGAAATGCAGGTAGGAACAGCAGCCAAATGATTGCATAACTGATCATCTCAGTTAATATTTCTCTGCAGATAAGTTTAGTTTCACACCAAGATAGAATCTACTTCTTTGGTGGGTGGTAGGATATGTCTGGGATGTGTTTCTAAAATGGTGTGACATCTTCTGCCATTTAAGGCCACAGATTAATACAAGAAAAATCACTGAGGAAGGGTCAGAGCAGAATTACCCATCGATCTGAATAAGAATGGCATCTTTAATTACTCATGCTGGGACAAAAATCACAAGAACTATTAATCCTTACACTTCAGGACATTATTGAGCAAGAGCTGGAGTCAGGAATAATTTTCCTCTATGACAACATTGCACAATTTTGTGTGTTAGGGGGGTTTATGTCTGACATGTCTGGCACCAGCTCAGTTGAAGACAGTAGGTCAAATTAGATGGTTGTCTGGTTTGTTCTGTAGCAATTATTATGTTTGTACACTAATACAGCCACTGTAAAAATCCCAAGCTGTCTCAGGCGTCATGTAGGCGATAATGGCTGCTTCTTCATTTTCTTTTTTCCATCTGCTTTGGATAACCTGGAAATTAGTACCAGTTGAGTCTGTGGTTAGATCTTGTACCAACAAGTAGCAAAATGAGGATATGGAAGTGCAAGAGACCATACTGAGGATATGGAAGTGCAAGAGACCATACAACAGATAAACGTCTTCCATATCAGCATGTTTACCATTATTCACTTTGAGCAAATACCCTCTATTAGGAGGACCCCTCTCAGAAAAAAAAAAAAGAGTTCCAATGTATTTAGCATCACTTCAGTGTCTCACAGTGAATAGTATCTCTATGGTTAGCTCTCAGAAAAAGTGCTTGCAGGATTTCCATGAACCACAAAATAGAAATGATGGAAATGAAAATTCAGATAGGAATAAGTAATCTAAATGTAACAATTATGGAGCTTTGGTTCTGCACTCTGCTCATCCTAAAAGAAAACCTTGATTATGTCACTTGTTTGGCTAATTGAATACACAACCTTGTATGAGTTAGAAATGCAAATTCAATCCTAGATGATTTGTTTCATGCTGATAATGCAAGGAAATAATAAAAAAGAAAATTCAATCACTTCCTAGTATTTCCAGTCTTGCAAACTGTGCAAGGTTTTAGGATTTGTATTGCTGCTCTCATTAAGCCAAGGAAGTTACAACTTGTTCTGAACACTGCCAGATTAGTTAAATTTTCAAATTCTGTTCCACTTCACGCTCATAATTGAACACTTGTTTTAGCTTAAGCCTGACTTCTCTCTCTCATCTAGATGGTAGCAACTAGACTCAGTCAGTGCCCAGCGTAAGCACAAAAAGTTGGATGAAGTCAGAGGAAAGCTCTGTAATCATCTAGCATAATTTGAAGTTGATAGTTTTAGTCTCTACAGTTGCTTATTCAAGTGATACTTGGCCTTCATTCTGCTTCTTAAGGGTAAAATTCAAGTCTGTAAAGGGTAAAATTCAAGATCATAGAATTTTTCTAATAATAAAGAGTACCTCTGAAACTATTTATTCTTTGGAACATACATAATAATATATTATTGTTTATTAATACAGGGCATGACTTAGCTCTTTCTGAACAGGGGATTTTCATTCTCCAGAAAATGCCTATAGTTGTGCAGACTGTACATCATATTATCATAGTAACAGACATGCAAGAAAATTTATGCTGTAGAAAGTTATTTACTAAGGAGTTTCTGGGTAGCTTGAAGTAATCTTCCAGTGATGGGAAACCAGGGCAAAGTGAAGCAACATGAATTTAAAGACATTTATGAAATCTTGTATTTGACTATCTCTTTTCAGTGATTGAAATGAACAGAAATAGAAGCAAAAAAATAAAGGATATTGCAAATAATACAGGTGGTTCAGTCATAAATCACATCACTTTACATTTATGTAAGGTACTACATTGAGAGTATTTCCAGAAAAGCTGTTCTCGAAGTCTAGAAATTGAGACAATATATATATATATACTATTCTTCACATTTCCAAGTTCATGCTTTTTAGAACTGAATAGTTGATTGCTGGAAGAAAGAAATTGAAAATTTAATTTTAGTAACATTTAAAATACCCCACAGAGGACAACAAATTAGATTACAAAAATATTTTATGCTGGAAATTGAAGTTTTCAAACAAGTAGTGTGCAGAGCAAGATTGATTAAACATAATGATGTTCAAAAAAATGTTTTCCCCATTTATTTCTGTATATCCAAGAAAATGAAAATTAAGGAGAAGAAAACTCAATAGTAATTTTTCTTTTTGTTTCCCCTCATCCCCTTTTTTTTACCCTTGTGGGGTACTCATGCCATCTGTTTTACATTAGATTGATATCTCTTAATATGCTCTCTAACTGGTTCTTCTGAGAAATAAAAGGAGACTGAAAATAACTGAGAAACATAAAGGCATTGGGAGGGGCACAGCACGAAAAACTGGCACATCATAAATCACAAATTACAAGAAGTTTTGAAGATATGCAAGAGCAAATTTAATATGTTGGAAGTTCGTTCTAAATGAAGTTTTGTTGTTTAATATCTGCATTATCTTCTGCAAAAAAGTAACAAAAGAAGTAAAGTCAAGTTTACTGAAATAGAGAGAAGTCAAGTTTATTCCCCATTGTTTTATTTTATTTTTGCTTATGCTTTGCTATTTCCCTATGCTGACTTTGCAGCACTAAGGTGCATAAGCCCCCATACTTTTCATAGTTCTTCATTTGCTCCAGGAATATTCTATTGCCTCCATATATGGAGTTCTAATTATAATCTTTTAATTATAAGGCTAACTGGCATCTCAAACTGAGTTCTGGTAAATAACTTACTGCATTAAGTGATATCAGCTGGTTTGATTTAAATTATCTATCACAGACGTACTTTAGTGTTGAAAGAAATTTTAAGCAGCTTATATGCAAAAAGGCATGAGTTTTCAAGAAGGAAAATTTAAAAATTTGGTAATGACACAGGTCTCAGTCTTTTTAGAATACAAAAAAGCAATTTCCCAAAATATTCTGAAATCCCAGTCAGAGAGAGATATGTACTAATGCTTGAGTGCCTGTTTCTCAAACTGACCAAGACCAGTCTATTACATCCGTACTTAATAATTTTAATCACTTGCATCATATTATTGATGCTAGCTAAAAGATTTCTTAAGTACCACAAATAAGCACACACCTTTGTAAAATCAGAGATACATTGTACATGCAAACAAATATTCTCATTTAACATTTAATATAATGAAAAAAAGAAAGTAAATGAAGAGTAATAGAAAAGAAATTATGGTTTAGGCCTTTTTTTAATTCCATTCTAATTATTTTCAGTAATATTAAGTCCATTGAATAAGCAATTAAGTATGCCATTTGTACTGAAAAATGTAACTTTATTGACTCCAGCACCAAAATAAATGTCTTGAAAATACTTTCTAATTATGAAGAAGCAGTCCTGTAGAAATAGCGATGGCATCCTTTTTAGTCCTCCTTTTGGCCTTGTTAAGTAACATTCCCCATAAGGCTGGCTCTTACCTAAACCTGCTCCTAGGCTCCAATTTGCAATTCTTCTACTCTCAGTCTGTAACTCCCGACCATGGTAACACATGTAAATCACATTCACTGGGAAAATCAATGTGGCTTTAGCACCGGAAAATCATTTTTGCAGGAAGTGGGATTAGTTCTATACTAAGGCCAGACAATTGTCTTAGAATCATAGAATCATGAAATGGCTTTGGTTGGAAGCAACCTGAGTAAAGATCAGTGAGTTCCATCTGCCCTGCCATGGGCAGGGAAACCTTCCACTTTCTCAAAGGCCCATCCAACCCGTCCTTGTAGGAAATCCTTTGAAGAAATGTAGTGAATAAATTTAAATTAGTTCCAGTGTATCCAAGACTGTACATGTCTGCCTTCCTTCTTTTCCTAGTTCAGTCCTTCTTACCTTGCCTCTCCCTGCTCTATAGTTTGGCTTCTCCTGAGCCCTACGATCTGTATTCTCTAAGAGCCTTCAAGCCTACGTGGACTCATTTGAGTAGACCACTGATGACTGAGAGCTAGGGTATAAGCCAGTTAAGATGGTATTTTTCTGCTTCCTGCATACCAAACACTTCTTGAATTAATCTTAATGGTAAAAAAAACAAAAAGAAAAAATAAAAAAAATCCCAAAATGAACAAAAATATCGTACAAACATATGGAGCACATGATATTGCTAACTTAGAGCAGACTCAGAACTAACCCGATACACATAAACAAGATGTCTTTTGGAACACGGTAAATAAATATTCCACTGTATGGAAATTATTTAGTCATGTGACATTAAACAGCAGCCTTTTCTGGAGTGGCCAATAGATGTAAGAGTTATGCTAGGCCTCATTCAGACTATGGAAAATCAATCAGTATGAAAAATGTAGAGTCTTCACAAGAGAGATGATTTGGCTTCCTGTGTCATGAAGTCAGAGATGTACTTCAGAAGGCTTATGCTTGTCCTTTCTTGAATTAACACATGTAAGCCACACTGAGAAATTCATTAATTCGACACTAACTGTATGGCCTGCTTTACAAAAGATTTTTTCCAAATCTGAAAATGTATGTAAGGACAATTTAATGAACTCTATTCTTTATTTCACATCTTGCTGTATCTCTATAGTCATGTACATGCTGAGCATCTTCTGTAACCATTTTGTCATTAAACGGCACTTCTACAGCTGCCATGCTAGTAGCCACGGTGAAGACATTGGTATATAAAAGGCAACTAGACTTTCACCATCTCTTCATCTCATCCTACTTGGAACAAAGCTGGATGACATAGTGGGAAGGAGGAACAAGGATCACAGTTTTCATGTCCTTGCCAGTATTCCCACAATTGCCTCTGCAGGGAGTGTTGTATTTCTAAATTGGGTAGACAAATAAAAGCAGACAAGGATGATCAGGTATAAAGGCCCTATCATTTGCTGACCCTCTGAGCTGGCTGAACCTAAACCTTTCCAAACTGGGAGACATGTAGCCTCATTACTATGCGACTATTACCCTAAGTCATCCTGCAGTCAGGCACTTTGACAGCACTGTGGCTGGTGGTTACGTGTGCCTCCACTGACTTTGTAGAAAGTTTAGTGTACAGATTTAAATTTTCTGGCAGAGTAACCTGCTTTAGTCTTAATCAAATTCTCATCTCTGAATGCATTTATTCAAAGAAACTGAAATTTGGACTCTTACCTTAGTTTTTCTGCATGTCCGATTTCTCATCTTTTCAAAAGGGACAGAATAGAGTTGGATTTTGATGGAGGATAGTATGGAGGGAAGTATGTTCATTTCTTGGTCTTAGCTCTTAGAAATAGCATGCATTGTAAGTAGGATGAAAATTGTGCACACAGTGATTCTGAGTTACAGGACAAGAGGAAAAAAATCAAAATTGTACTCTCTTATACAACCGTCATAGATTTAAGAGTTTCCAAAACCAATATAAGTTAGTGATGCATAAACACATTGAGATTAGTCTGTGCTCTGTTTATTTCTGGTGGAATGATAAAAACCATTGAGTGAAGGCCAAATATCAATCTTAGTCAGCCATGCTGTGGTTAAATAGTTGCAGCTTCGTTGATCCAACTCAATCCACCAGTCACGTGTACTGTCCTGGTAATTAAGTATTTAACAACCTTTGTTCTTCTGCCACAAAAGGCTGTGGCAAAGCAAAATTTGGACGAGGCTGCCTTGAAACAGAATAGAAAGCTGGTTTTATGATTATTTGCAAAAATTAATTCCTTATTTTTGCAAAACTCAGTGAAGCAATTATGTCTTTCTCCACCACTGTAAGAAATGCAGCCCTTCATTTTCCTGTTTTTTCTGTGTAGGCATTTTTAAGTGAGAATATCTCCATAAGGGCTTTTGTGTCTTTTGTGTCAGTGATTTTTAAAAAAATGTAGATTATGTGGGGTGGGGGTAAAATGATTACTATAACAAGGATAGCTACTAGACAGATAAAGAAATTATGGAATTCCCAGCATTTATGACTGTAAAACCAAAATGGACATATGGCCAAAAATATTTAAATGGGAGTAATCCTTCTTTCCAGGTATATGGGATTGAGACACAACTCTTTTTTATTAGTGATTTTATTTTAAGGAGATATTTTGTAAGCTCCATTTGAAAATACTGTCACTGAAAAGAGCTACTATAAACAGCAGAAACCCATTTGTTCGTTTGTTTCCTGTCTTTCCTGTCCTTATTTGCTATTAGAGAAAACCAAGAAGCAAAATCAAATGAAACTGTGAAGATCTACTTCAAACCCACTCCTGTCTCCTGAAGACAAGAGTGGAAGATTTGCTTCCACATATGAGCGCCATATGAATTCAAACCATTTGTTTCTTTGTGCTTCAGCTCAGTGCCTTCAATCAGACAGTTCTAACAGTTTGCATATAATGTGTCTTCCTTAAAAGTGGTGGCTTAGAAACATGAATGTGGCTTGATTTTACAAATAATATCACATCATTCATTTTCATAAAACTAGCAATGTGTGTGCGCCTCCCATTTTACATTGTATTATCATTACTTTGGTTGAGGAGGTTTTGTTTGTTTGTTTTTGCCAAAACAAGTGTATCTAATATAGGATATGTGTCAGTATATTAACTCTCAGTTGCTCTCTATAAAACACCCTAAATAAATGTTTATAAAAATTTTCTACTTCCCCACACCATCATAATCTGTCTATATATTTTATTCATATGAATGGATGTGTGTATGCACTTATGTATTCCGATGCTTTCAGCAGTTGACCAGTACATTATCGAATAGCTACTTATTTGAGGGAGTTTAATTTATGACACTTTCCACATACCTAATTTTCAGAAAATGCTGAGCATCCACTATTCAAGGCTGTAAGGCAATGTAATAAATTCAGCACTTAGAACTGTCAGTCACCTTTACATATCTTAGCCATACATTACCAAAAGAAAGAATTTTTGTTGGTGGTTTGTTTGGGGTTTTTCCTTTATGACTGAGTGTAAATAAATCATGCCATCTGCACCCATTGCAGTGATTACAAGGAGGAAATGGGCACATTCACTTATGTTTTGAAAACATAAGGATATGAAAACTGATATTTATGAGGGATTTCCTGCAAAAGCCTGAAATTTAGAAAATTATTTGAGCATCTCTTACATAGATAAGAAAGAAGCTTTTTTGAGAACTGGTCTGTTTTTTTCAGAATGAGCAAATGTGGAAAGAAAAAGATCAACAAGCTGATTCCATGTCCTGTTATATAGCAGTCACTGGTTTATTCCAGGTATATTTCTTGCTGGAGAAATGAAGGGTTTAAGCATACGTGCAGACAAGGCCTGCACACTAATCCTCTCTTTCTTCTGTCTTTGGACTTTAAATTAGCCTTAACTTTGTTGTGACCCCTTTGTTGCAAAGTATTTTCATGAAGTTGTGCATCTTGCTGGGAAGACACAATGTAGACTTCAAGCCCACCTCTTGTTTTTAAGTCCTTCCATCACAATAGATATTCAATCAGAACTATATGAGGCCATTCAGGTTCTGATGACGTTCTGGTTTATAGTTTTTCAGGGAGAATTTAAAACAAATTAAGCCCTTCCTTTTATTTTCCTTCCCTGGTTTTGGTTCTTTCAAGTACAACATATTTCAAAAAAAAAACATTGGAGCCAAAGCGTATCATCAGGCAGAAGGGCTCCCCCAGGCTCACTGATCCCCACAGACTTTCTGTCACTGAGGGCTCAGACTGAGTCTTACACTTTGTGTTTGGCCCTGGAGTTTAGGTAAAACATTGCATAGCTATAGAGCAAAAATTTTGCAAAAATGTGCAAAAAAGAAAAAATTAGCACCGATGGAGATGCTTCTGAGCCCTTGAACAACAATTAAAGAACAAACCCTCGGTTTGTTCTCCCTGTATTGTATGTGCGTCCTGGCAATAACTGTAGTACTGTGACTACTTTGTTGGCTGAATAGGGTATTGCAACAACTACAAGGCACCCTTAAAAATCTCTGCATGACTCTATATTACAATAACTATCGAAGAGTTGACAGCATTTGTAGGAACAGTGTGTATTGGTGGAAATGTTCCAGCATGCAGAAGAGAAAGTATGTAACTTTATCCATTCCTGCACTTAATTTATATATAACTCTTTTCAGAACTATCACAGACTTTCCATTTTGAATTTAATTTCTGATCCACACGTGCCATTACTCACATATTAGTGAGTTGTGAACTACAAGACAGAATTTCTTCAAGAAGCAGTGCATTCAGGTGGTTTCCTCTAGACTTTGCAACTAAAGTCTGTGCAGTTGTATGTGGATTAGATTAGAGGGACAACCTTAATTTCTGGGTTTTTTTTCCTGTCTGACTACAGTGTTGTTGCATTCTTCTCTTCAGTAAAATGCAGTGTAACTTGGGGGTCATTTTGGTGCTGCTCTCACCACGTATTCACTAGTGACACTTCCACAGTGTGACCCCAGATTCTGGTTCTCTGCAATGAAATTTATTCCCTTCAATTATTTACAACCACTGCTGCCCAAAGGATAATCTTTTCTAGTGATACCAGTGCTCTAAGGACAAGTATGCGCTATTTAGAATAAAAAGGATTATAATTAAAATGAGAGTGTAATTAGAAGAAAGAGGAAGACCTTTGGTTTGAGCCAAGTGAAATTGCTCATGCAGTGGTTACAAAAGCACCTTTAGAATGCTCCACCATTGCCTACAACAATTCTCAGGTCAAAATTCTGGGGAAAAAAAGATAGAAATAAATTATTCTCACAGTACTCTAAAAAGTTGTGCTAACCCAAGCACCCAATATCTCATGGACACAAACAAAATAAAATCCAAATTAGTGACATTTTAACACTACCAGTTTAAAATATCTCAAAGCAATTTTTAGCTAAATCAATTTGTAGGAGTAACTTCAAGCACAAAAGTATGAATAATTAGGAATTGTTTAAGAATATTTTCAGTTGTTAGTCAAGAAGCTTCAATCTCATAATCCAAAAGGAGGGCCACATTGATTAGAAAACAGCCTGAGAGTGAAAAATTAAAGCAGCTATTTAAAATATATCTAACTATTATAAAACAAAGTAAATTAGAATAAATTAATGTAAACCAGAAATTAAGACTTAATTTTTTTTTTTTTTTTTTTGTAAACTAAAGTCTGTAATGAAGAAATAACATTCTGGCAGAATAAATCTTACTGTAGCTGTCAGTGATAGAATTGTCAATTGTATTAAGAAGGAGATAGAACTATTTAAGACATATGCTATCAGATAAAGCTTGAATAGAACACTAAAATGAAAATACTGTCTTCTTTCTGAATTCGTTACATAGTGGAAAAATAGAGGCTTTATTCATATTTTACATATATCATTGAAAAATTATCGAGAAACATCTTGATGTAATTTTAAGAAGCTATCTAGTCCATTTCCTGACTCCCCAAATACCATTGTCTTTCATGACAGCTATTCGTCTAATGTATTTTTGCAGACTTCCAGCATTGAAAACACTGCAGTCTCATTTAGCTTTCTATTCCAGTGTTCTAGTATACCTGCCCATATAAAGTTGTTTCCCATTTAACCTTTCCCAATATCTTTACCTCATGCTCCAGATTAAGCCCCTTCTTTCTTGTCCAATCCATCCTTTTACAATTTTGAACACTGTTATTGTGCCTTCCTACTTTTTTTTTTTATGTGAGACAAATCCAGTTATTTTATTTCCGATCATCAGTCATGTTTTCTAGACCTCTGAGCATTTTCATCAGTCATGTTTGGATCACCCTCAGTATTTCCATGTCTTTCTTGAAATGCACTATTTGAAACTGAACGCCAACTGAGGCTTTGACAGTGCCAAGAGGAGCAGGATTATTTCCTATGTCTTGTCTAGTTTATACATCCCACTGTGATGTTAACCTCTCCACAACATCAGACCACTTCTGACTTGTGCTCAACAATAATTCAGTCAAATCCTAAGATAAGCTTCTAAAAAATTGCTTCTCTCTTGGTTTTTTTAGTGGGTTTGTTGTGGTTTTTTTTTCCATTGTGTTTTGTGGCTGACTTTTTCTTAAACATGTAACTATTGAATTCCATCCAGACTTTTTCTCAGATGATTTCTTTCAGTTGGTTAAGATAATTTTGATCTCTCTTCCTACTCTTATCTCCAATCAGCTGTAAATTTGATCACCACGATCTCTCTTCCCTCCTGAGGGTCAGTCAGTCATGAAAATATGGAGCACAGCTGGATCTAGGGCAGCATGTGCCTGGGTATGTTCTATCACTGACCATGGACCACTGCTAACCACTGTCTGGAACTGTTATCCATTTGATTTTGCGTTCACTTTATAGTCCCCACAAGATTTACTTGGGATCCTCCTAAGATTGTCAAAACTTCATTAAAACAAGAATATACAATGTCATCAGTGTATTTGCTGCTCAGTTATTGTGTTAGAGAAATAAATTTGGCATGATTTGTTCTTGGCAAATTTCTGTTAGGTCTAAGTCTGATGAAATAGTTTCCACTTTGACAGAAGATACTAAACAAAAACTACTAAAACTTGACATTTCAACCAGTGAATAAAAGTTAACTTGCATCCAAGATTTTTAAAAGAGTTGGTTGACTGTCTGTTTAAATTGTGAATATTATTTTCCAGTAAGTTTGGAAAGAGTAGGGAAGCTTGAACAGAACAGAAAAATCTTAATGTCATGCCACTATTCATAAAAGATAAATAAAATGAATGGGTTATAATCCTTGCCTTCCTAAACACTAGCCCAGCTATCTAAACAATTGATGGAGAAATTCATCAATAAAGATTAAGAGAAAGTTTTTCGCAAAAGACTTTTGATTTTAACTGCAATAACATTTTGATTCATTAAAATGGAAGAATTCATACAATATTGCCAAATTTTTGTGACACATTTGTCATACTAGTGGTTCCACTTTATAAAAAAAACCCAAACAACAACAAAACTAACAAATAAACAACATCAAAACTAGAAAACCGTAAAAAAAACTAGTTAATTGAGCAGTAGCTGAAATGTAATTGTTCGCAGGAAGTCATCTCTGAGTGAGTAGGTTTCTGAATAGATCCAGAGAGGAAGTTCTGGCACTGAATTGTCTGCATTTGTAATGTTTTTCTGGGGAAGCACATGGAATTATTTCTGACAAATTTTCAAGTGACAAAATGATAATGGAAATACTGATAAGAAAGAGAGATTTACCATAAGTCGGGTTTCTTTACCAAAGAAACGATAAAATGTTTTAAAGATATAATCTATAAAATCATGTATTTAAGAGAAAAAATATCTACCTCAGAATTATATGTGTATGTCAAATGTCTCATAAAGCCCTGACTTTCACCAGTTGCATGCAATGGTGGTGAACAGATCATATTGCAAGACTATGGGTAAAGAATAGCATATTCTATAACTGCATGAATATGAATGTGTTGAGCTGAAATAAGGAGGTTATTATTTCTGTTCAATGAATTCCTGTATTTTGGACAGTTCTAAAAATAACAAGTCTGATTCTGGTCATTGCAAAGTTGGTTAAATCATGGGGAAACATGCCTTGCTCTTAAAGTCTGAAAATTCATTTTACAGAGAGATAACTAAGAAGTCACTTGGCTGGTGCAAAATGCCAGAAGGAAAAATGAAAATGTGTAAGTATCTGAAACGTAAATATGTAAGTAGTGTGTCTGCATACTAAAGGGAAACCTTTTCATAGGTTTAGAAAACTTGAAGAAAGTGAGGGAAGTTAAAAAAAAATGAACAACATCTATATTCCTCAAACTTTCATACTTTGGTATATAATGTGCGCAAAGAAATGTCTGGATTTCAGTTTCTGTAAAATGCACTTCTACCATTTTTGCTCCATATGGCCTCCCTTCTTTCAGTTAGTTCTGCTACAGATTCTTAGCCGCTTTCTGTTATTCAGTTTTGTTTTTCACAGAAATAAATTGACAGAGTTGGGGGGTTTTTGTTGTTTTTGTTTGTTTGATTGTTTTTTGGTGTTTTTTGTTGTTTTGTTTTGGTTTGTTTTTTTTTTTCATTTTTGTTGTTGGTTTTTTTCCTGCAGTTTCACAGATGGAGAAGGGAATAAAGTCAGCCAAGACACAAGCTCAATGATCATATAACTTGTACATGACTAATATATGTATCGCATAATCTAATACAGTGTGAGTGGGTGAGCAATCAATCTGAAGTTGACTTCTGAGGTCCCTCAGAAACTAACTCCACACCTACCTGTGAAAAAATAACTGTAGGGATGAATAGTGATGGTATTTGTGCTCAACCTGTCAGGTCTTCTGGACAAGAATGAACAAAAACACCATCTCTGATGAGACCACAAATAGTGCAGCCCATTTGTTTAAATGTACCACAATAAGTCATGTAGAAAAGCACATTCTTTGGAAACAAAAATGGGCTTGCAGTGTTTTTTTCTAACCTTTTGCAGACATAAACATTAGTCATTTTCTGTGATTTTCCTGTAATCTGTCCTAATTATATGTGTACCAAACGTTTTCATCATTAAGATGAACTAAACCTGCATAGAGGGATTTTTAAACTGCCAGTTTTTAAACAAAACCACATTGATATACAGTGCCATGTTCTACTTATGAAAGATTCCTTTTTTATGAACACCTACAATATGCACAGGATTTTTGTGACTTTTGATAATTTTAAAAGTCAATTTTTCTGGCTTCCATCTCATCTGAATTCTTCAAGACATTATACACCCAAAAGATACTTCTCTTGGTTACAGAGAACTTTAAAATCAATAGACAAAAAGCACCGGTTCTCTAAGAACTCCCAAGGCTGCTGAGTCAGCTGTAGCTCTGGGAACAGGAGATATCATTTACTGATTAATCCATAAGACCAATAATACCGTTTTTTACAACAGAGATAATCCATTTCCGTGAATCATGGACAGCTGCAAAAGAGATGAAAGGGATATGCAATGTTGGACTGACTGACAAAATTATGGTATTTCCTATGCTGATTGAATAACGTCTCATAGGTGTAATGTTAATCTTGGGAGATACCTCTAGTAGTATGTTTGTAGTATCAATGAAAACAGAGTGCCAAATACATACCTTGAATGAGGTGAATCCTGCTGAAGCTAGTACTTTATGGAGTCTTCTTAACCATTGATCATCCATTTTAAAACTAAAATCCATTAGCACAGAAGCCCTAGAACACAACAGAAGATTTCACAGGAAATCCCTCAATTTTTATTAAGGACCTAAAATTCACCACTGAAAAATCTGCTTAAAAATCTAGTGATCTGGGCTTTGGTACAACTGAGGTGTTACAAATACTTTGAATTAAACTGCATGAATATGCACCCAGGTCATTTAAATCTACATTTACATCCTGGTATGCCATGTTTGGTTACTCCCAAAAGATGCCTGACTGCTTTAGCAGATGAAAGGTTAAATTCTCAGAAGCCAAGAAAAAGGTAGATTTAAGCATATCTATGAGACTTAGTCACCTTCACTTGCATGTGAGGCACATAAATGTGTTGCCATGTAACTAAAAACAATATGTAACATGTATGCCCACAGTAATACTACTAAGTTAACCATATTGCTTTGGGTCCCTATGGTCATACCTCCACATTATGTCATGTGGATATGTCACTTGCAGCTGTTGTTGGTCTGTGCCATTCTTTAGTATTCTTCATTCAATTTAGTATTTTTGGATTCTCATTCTTTTGCTGCTGCTGCCTTGAGGTTTTGTAAAACACAATTCTGTTACCATGTAGTGTCTCTGAAAGTGACCAGAAAAAAAATTAGCTTTGGGAGTTTAAGCTTGTTCTTATATATAACAGTCATGCATAATATGTCAGCAGTAAGAGGGACACAGACCACTTCTATCCTACACCCAGCTCACAACCTTAACCTGATCAGAAAGGCTTCCCCAAGTTCAGTGTTCATCAGACTCCAAGCCTGACTAATATCAGGCTGCAGGTCAACCAACTCTGCAATGGGTCCATAACCCAAACCCAGCCGTTTGAGACCTTTGACTCTTATGAGAAACCTTTTTTTTTTTTTTTTTTGTAAGAGAACGCAGTTTATTCTAAGGAAACAAAAGACAACCAAACAGCCTTTTCCTGTTTTGCTGAGCTGTCTTCAGGGACAAGAGAACAACTTACAAAGAAAATAGAGAGGCAATGCAGATGGCAGATGATTCCCAGTTCTACTGCCATGTCCTCTTTCTTCTGCAAGAACATTTGAATTTCTGCTGTTTACTTATTTTATATGGCATCCCAGTTGGGTTTTCCACTTTAGATTCCATAGCTATTCATTTATCTCCTCTCCTCTCCTCTC
>VWZF01006187.1:6199-30632 GCA_013396755.1 Sclerurus mexicanus | reverse complement strand
AGTGAGGGGGAATAGTGAGGGGGGAATAGTGAAGGGCAGATCGTAAAGGGGGGAATGTGAGGAGAGCTCGGGAGGGGCCCGTGAGTGGGTAACAGTGAGGGGGATCATGAGGGGGACCGTGAGGGGCCCGGTGCCGGCCGGAGGGCGCCCCGGGAGCGCCGCACCCCGGGCAGCGGGGCCGTGCGGGGCCGTGCGGGGCCGGGCTGCCGACACAGGCCATGTGACGGTACGGGATGTGTTTAGTCACTGCCGTGAAGCTCTTCCGTGTCGGGAAGGGAAGCCGAAGGCGGTGCTTTGTGCGGTGTCGTGGGTTGTGAACGCGTGTTTGTGTCCCAGGCGCCTCCAGAGGCCGAAATGTGGCTCCCCAGAACCCAGCGCGGGGCTGGGAAGGCACGGGCGGGGGTCGGTGTGAAACTGTGGCCGCGAACGGGGATTTTACAGCTCCCCTCGAAAATCAGGGGTTGCCCCCAGTCTGGGGGAGAAGCCTGAAGGCAACTTTAAGGGGGTGACAGAGGAGGCTTTGTAATAAAGCGTTCGACACGGTGATCTTCGCCATTACCGATGCCAAAAGTCTTCATTTGGCACAAACGCGGCGTGTTCGAGTGTAATTCTTCCTACTTGATTTCATAATGGGTTGAAAATAACACGCAGCATAGGGTTTGATGACTAGTAAAGTCAGGGTCATGCTGAATTCACATGTAAATTCAAATTGTATTAGGCCTTTTTTTTTTTTTTTAAATTTAGTGCAATATTGCTTGCTTTCAGATGTGAAAATCCTCACTTTTTAGAGTAAAATACAGTACGAAATCCCTGGTTTCCTTGTAGATGGCTGAAGCAGCGCCTCGGGAAGAAAACTATGAGAACTCGATGAAGAAGATGGAGAACTGCAACAAGGACTTAGAAAAACTTCTGGAGGAAATGGAAAAAATAACAGGTACAGGTCTTTACTAGGAATGGTATGGATTTGTCTGCTAGAGTGAAGACACTGAAGATTTATTATTTATGTTTATTATGTAAACTTCCTTGTGGTAGAAATGCAAGTGGAAAAAATCTAATGTTCTTAATTGTGAAAAAGCTTGTAAATAAAAGTTTCAGGTGGCTCAGAATTAAAAATCAATAGGTGATGGATGCTTAGTCAACAACAGAACTGCTACTAAGGTGTTTAATGTACAATTATTAAAACACAGTATGTAAAATGAGACTTAATTCTGAAAAATGACAGGATAGATACATGGCACCTCTCAGGTTTGATTCCTCAGCTATGATAAAGACTCCTCTGCAAACTGAATCTTAGTCCTGGGTGTGCAGAGAGGACTGCATGTTCCTCTCCACATTCTGCAACATTGCAGTCAGAAATTGTGTGCTGCTAACAAGAACTGTCAATTGAACTTCTTGTGGGTAAGCAATCCATGAGTGCCATTGAGGAAGCCACAGTCAATTCTTGGTAAAACGAAAGGGAAAAGTATGGCTTAAGTGCTAAAACTATTTTCTCACCTCTATCAGATGCTCATTATTTCAAAATTAATTTTGTTATTTAAGTTACTCATTCTTTCAAGACCAATTTCATCATTTAAGTTGTTCTTAAAACCTTCTATCTCTGTGTTGAGGTCTCTTTGATCTTAGTCTCCCTCACCTAACACAAGCCTCCTGGCTGTAGCTGCTCTGGAGAGAGGGTTCCTTATATAATATTCATGGATTTTAAAACAGTCTGGTTAAACTTTCTATTGTATTACCTCTTTGGTTGTCATTTTTAGGTGAAGTGTCTATCTCCCTTTCGTACAGTGTACAGTTCCATTATATAGCAGTGTAGTTCCACTGTGAAGCACTTTGAGACATTTCTAAAGAAGTAATACTGACCAGTCTATTTGAGCATTACTGCAGGCAGTTCCCACTCTATTGTACAGCAAGCCTTCCCTGACTGGTACTAATTCAAACCCTTGTTTTGTTCATTGAATCAGCCATTGCTTCGTTTTTAGCCCAAACTCCTGGCTTAGTGGTGTCTGTTGGGTTTGTAGTGCGTGCAGCCTGGATGACCTACAACATCGTAACCATACACACCAACCCAGGCCTGGCCAACTCCATGAAGCGTCTGGAGGATTCCTTCCTGAGGTGCAAGGAACAGGTGGAGAGGAAGTGGCAAGAGGTGTTACAGGAGTCTGAAGGTGAAGAGCAAACAGAGGAATAAACTGGATTCACTCCTGCTGACAGAACCTTGGGAAATCGCTCCGGCCTGTTTTATTTGTGGAGGTCTCACAGCCACTGTGGAAAATGGACTGGCTTTCCTTGTGCTAAGAACTTATTTGTAAACACCTCCGGAAGTGTTTTAGTGAGATCACACGGATCTGTTTATATTATTGAAGGGAAAAGGTAACAATGTGTCTATTTCTATGAGGCCCGTCAATAATCCTTGTAGCGTTTACACACACAATTCACATGCCCTACTGTGCCTTTCCTCCTGGAAGTTCATACTCACTCCATCCTCAATGTAGCTGGAATTCCCTGAGACCTGAGGTGGTGCAGTGGACATCACAGGAGTATTGCACCACCCCATGCTTCTTTTTCAAAGAAAACTGAAGAATTAAACTTATTTTTCCAAATGACAGACAGGTGAAATTCTAGATTGAGTTAGTTTGATGTAGGATCGCCATCTAGGTGTTCAATTGCAGTTTTATTATTCAGGTAGCTCATCTGTGTAGTTTTTCATTTTGTTTCATTGGATTTTTAACCATTTCTTTGAACTGGTTTTCCCGTATAGATTGTTCTCCTCAAACCCTCTGTAGAGTAGCATGACTTATTTAAGTAAAATTTTTTACCATTATGGACTGCAGTGTGTGCAGTGGGACTGCTGCAGAAACAAAAACCAGGTTATAAAATGTGCTTTCCTCCACATATTCCTACTGTACATTATTAAAAAAGGACAAAAATTCTTACTTTTTTAGTGGATTAAGAGCACCACCTCGTGGCTTGCAGTTGTACTTAAACGAGTGTTTTACCTGGGACAGAAGTCAGTGCAGCAAGTTTTAAGAAGGATCTTCCCTTGCATTCAAATCTGTCTCTTTGAACTAGAAATAAAAATGTTTATCCACAGAAGTGAAAAATATGCAAACAATTTCTTTTTTTTTAATGCTACCAAGTATTTTTAGAGGTACAAATGGTGAAGAAACTGAACTCTGCTCTTGATTTTCCAGTGGGTGGGTTTTCTTTCTGTATTTAAAAGAAAGGAAATTCTTTGAAGAGGCACTATTTTAACACCTTCTGTAGGAATGTACTGTCACACAAACCTTCAGAAAAGAGGCTCTGTTTAGAATATTTATTTCATTCAGTACTGCTGATTTCCTGTTCTTTATTATAACTTCAGTTTGGGTTACCTCAGAAAGGCTCCAGAAGAGAATCCAAACTAGCTGTTTTACCTCTTAGCATAAATTGTTTGAGATTTCAGTCTACATTCTTGCAGCAGTTTCTCCTGAAATGTAATTTTACCCCTGGATTGAGTTTGCTGGTAACCAGGAAATTCTCCTCAAAGAGTTAAACAGTGACTAAAGAGGACACACAGCATCCTCCCCTCTGTAGGAAGCCAGGGGAAATACAGGCACAGGGAGGGGGTGTGAAATTGCTGTGATTTACACACAGCTTGTTAGATACACCAGTTCTATGTTACACAAAATAGCTTAAAGGACTTAAAACTGTTCACAGCACCTACAGCTGAAGGCAGTTCCAGTAGTTTTTATGACAAATCCTTCAGTAACATTTCACCCTTTATGAATACCTTGCATCTGTTTATTATGATGACATTGCCAATGTGCCTGAAATAGATTTAGTTGTGAGCAGAACTTTAACAGGGTGCAAAAAGAGGGAAGGTAGAAGGGACAAGAGCGAAGAGCCAGCAATTCCTCTACTCTCATTTAGTCCCACAGTGTGCATTACAGCCTCACCCTAGACCCAGGGGTTTACTTGAGGTGTTGTTCAGTAAGGGCTGGACAAAGATTGCACAGCTAAGAACACAGAACTGTTTGAAGGAAACAAATCCACTATCTAAAGTTTGGGTAACAGCAGCTGCAAGGCAGGAACATGAGAAGTGTTGGAGGAGAGAGTGAAGGACACGAGATATCTGAAGAAATGCACCCATATTCCACAGCTGGAAGCAGACTGATAACACTTGCAAGACAGCAGAGTTTCAGGGAGGAATATTAGAAAAGCCCAGACACTGTGAGACAGCAAAGTACTTTGCTCATTAACACAAAATGGGCACAGGCTTGGATAAAGGGGCAGTTACTGAGCATGGGTCTCAAAACTTGGATCCTACTGCTTACAGAGCCAGAAGAGCAGAGTGAACAGCGCAGGTTATAGCTCTTTAGTATAATTCATTTTGGATTCAAGTACCTTCACCTACATCCTCATGTCTCATCCAGCATGGTTTTAGACAAGACATCAACACATACCAAAGAGGCTACACACAGAAATGCTGGAGCAATAGGGTTAAAATAATGAATTATTTTCAAAGTAAATGTTAAAAAAGATAGTAAAACAGATTTTTTTGAGTAATTGAAATCACTTTTATTTGTGAGGAACGTCACCCAATGCTGCACAGTTTCAAATAGATCTTAACAAGGAAAGCGGAAGTTTCTCCTCCCCACGTCCTGCAGTGAACAGGACTGGCACAGAAAAAAACAACTCATCACACTTGGGAGGTTTAGCACCAGCATCCAATAAAAAAGAAAAAAGCATTTTATTTCAATTTTAGTTCTTTGGTTGCTTTTTTTTTTCCCTTTTCAGTTTGATACCAAAAGAAAAATTGAAAAATTCCTTACTAGTAAAACAGTGAAATTCTAGGAAAAAAAATAAAAACCAAAAAACAAAAGCTCCACAGTTGCTGTTGAAACTAGGGAGGTTGTTCTTTCTGACCCTCGCTCTCTTTCTCTCTCATGCATCTATCTTGTAGGCGTTCCCTGGATCTCAGCTGCTGGTAAATTTTATTTCCTTTTGCATTTTCCATATTTCAAATCTTTGCTTTCATCATCACTGTTGACCATTTATTGCTTGTGTGTTTCTTTGGTGTTACTTTTGAGCTGTATTTTAGGACACCTGTTGAAGAGCCACATTAAAAAAAATAAAAATGCAGTTTAAGTTTCATTTTCTCATTGAAGAGGCAAGATGTTAGGTGAAAAGTTATAGGAAATGGAATAAGCACAACAGGCTTATCTTGTCCATAATCAGAATCTTCCTAAAACACAATATTACTAATTATGAGATGCTGTAACTATACAGATCAGATAGAGCTGGCTAAAAAAAAACCAAACCACTTATAAAGCAAACCTGACTTTGTGACAAATACAGACTACAGAGGCAGAGGAGGAAGAGCAGAAAAGCAGGAGACTGCTCTTGCTTTGCCTACAGAGCACTCTCAGAATTCACCACAAATACCAAGCCACACATAAGGACGAGTGGACAGAGCACAAGCCCTCGAAGCAGACACAGCTCTGCTTCAGCTGGAAAACAGGGACTGTCCATGTTCCTTACCTGAGGGTGGTAAAGGTGCCTGGGGAGCCGGGCATTACTCAGCACCACTCTGCTCTGTCACTGGAGCAGGAGTTTCAGCAGGTGTTTCAGTTGCCTTTGTCTGAGACACAACAAAGCCTTATTATAAGCAAAGACTGACCTCCAGACCCCTCCTCTATGCAGTGGTACAGTCAGCATAACTCAGGTTTTAAAATAACCAAGAAAAAGAAGTCTCCAGAAAATATTAAACTTTAGTGTCTTTCCTGTAATTATTTCACAGCAGACTCTGTCAGGGGAACACCTCAAAGTAGACACAGAATGAGAAAATCTTTCCTCATTAAGGTAAAAATCTGTGTTTGCAGTTTCCTGAAATGATCCAGTCCAAGCAGTTCAGGAAACGGATCCAGAGCTTTCAAAACCATCTCATACCACAGACTGAGGGTCTGAGGAAGCAGGAAAACACAACTGTTCCTCTCCACTTCAAAAACAGCTGTTACAGCCTGACCTTACAGTCTGACCCCAATTAAGAACTACCCAAAAGCAATGCTGGTTCCATTTAAGACCAGCTGCTCATTCTCCAAGAAGGTCAGAAGCAGGCAAGGAAATCAGCACTTGAGAGCTGGGCATCACTCACCCAGGACACCAACAATGCACTTATTAAAAACTCATACGGGGCAGGGGGTCTTGAGCATTCACCACATCAAAATCTCCGTCTCTGCCACACACAATCATAGAATCACAGAGTGGTTTGGGTTGGAAGGGACCTTAAAGACCATCTCATTCCAAGCCCCTGCCATGGGCCGGGACACCTTCCACCAGCCCAGGTTTCTCAGAGCCCCATCCAACCTGGCCTTGGACACTCCCAGGGATGGGGCAGCCACAGCTTCTCTGCCCAACCTGTGCCAGGGCCTGCCCACCCTCACAGGGAAGGATTTCTTCCCAATATCCAATCTATCCCTGCTCTCTGTCAGTGTGAAGCCATTGCCCCTTGTCCTGTCACTCCAGACCCCTGTAAATCATCTCTCCCCATCTTCCCTGTGGGCTCCCTTCAGGCACAGCAAGGCCACAATGAGGTCCCTCCGGAGCCTTCCCTTCTCCAGGCTGCACAACCCCAGCTCTCCCAGCAGAGCTGCTCCAGCCCTCTGATCACCTTGGTGTCCCTACCTCTTTTCCCTCCTGAGCGGGCACACTGGCAGCGCGAGGCCGGCGCCGGTAGTTGTAGGGGCGGCGGTACCCACGGCGCAGCGGCTGCTGCCCCATGGCATTGGCCTCGTGGTGGTTCTCCTTGTTCTCCGCCTCACCGGTGGCCGGGGCAGGGCGGGGGCGAGGGGGCCCTCTGGAGAGTGGAGAAAAAGGTATCAAGCAGGAAAGAAGTTCTAAAAGGTTAAGCCACAGTAATTTTAGCCCAGCAAAGCCTTCCATAACAAAGTGCCATCGTCAGTGATCTCAAATGCAAGCACACCATCCCTTTGGAGTTTGACTGGCAGAGAGCTGAAGAGGAAAGACAAGCAAGGTGTGTGTCTCTTCACTGCTGAAGACTTACCAGCCTGTTCTACTGTTTATCCCACAGCAAACATGCAATTATCCCATCTGAACTGCTGGCTAGGAGAACAAGCCGGGCTGATGCTGCTGCATTAGCCTTGGCATGGCTACATACCAACCCAGTGCTAATAAAAGTACAATCCTTGGGAATCTCACTTCTACCTGTAAGCCATTCTTGGATCTTTGCCTCCCAGCCTCCAACTGGCTTCCTCACTGGGGATTTCTGAGCCACAAACAGTTTGCCTTTGTAGAGATACCACAGTGGTGTTTTCTTTTAGTTATTTCACCAGTCTCCACCAAGCTCACACTTTTAACATCAACATCCTGTAGCAAAAAGCTCCAGCAATCTGCTGTATGCCCAGCAACCCAAGTCAACAAAGGCAAAATGCACCCTCGACTGCATTCACAGACCCATCAAGCAGCAGAGGGATGTGAACATCCCACTCCGCTCAGCACTTATCAGGCCACACCTGAGTACTGTGTGTTCTGGTTCCTGCAACTGAAAAAGGAGGCACACAGAGTAGACATACTCCAAAGGAGGGCCAAGGTGCTCAGAGGGCTGGAGAAACTGACCTATGAGGAAAGACAAGGGATTTAGGTCTGCTCTCCCTGAGGAAGAGAGGGCTTAGAGGGGACACTCATCACAGTATTCCAGCATTTCTTTAAGTAAAGGGCAGCTACGAAGAGACAGAGGCTTTCTCTTCACAAGAAGCCAAGTGGCAAAAGGTACAAGTTGCACCAGGAGAGGTTTCACCTTGACACAAGAAAGATTTACAGTGAGAACCATCTTTAAGTGCAATAACCTCTCCAGGAGTGCTGAAGAGTCCCCATCACTGAAGGTTTTCAAGATGTGCTGGGACAGGATGCCATATAATCTTATCTAGGCTCTCTTTCCCACAAGAGTTTGGCCAGGTGGTATTTTGAGGTCCCTTCTAATCTGGGCTGTCCTACAGTTCAGTGAACCTTCACTTTGTTTTTCAACATGTCTCCCCCTTCCTTCATTTGAAGGCTCTCCATAGTATATTCTTTTATTAAAAGAACAAGCAAAAACAATTGTGCCATCCTTCCTTTCCATGCTATTCATTCAGAGGACCTCTGTAATCAATCTTCATTTGTCTCTTCTCCCAGCCTCCAAGTCCTCAGTCACTTCACTCTTAACATATTTGTTCCCCTTCAATCATTTTGATGAGTTTTCTCATTATTCTAGAAGATCTTCAGACTCTTTAGCATTCCCCTTCTCCAAAAGCTCTCACAAGACTTAACTCTAACAATCTGATTTTGTTACCTGCTTCTTTAGGAGCTTCTCAATTAACCTAAAATTGAAATCTTGACTGACAGCAACACCTTCCACTAACACAGGATATACTACTATATTAGACCACGTAAGAGGGAGGACACACTTCAGGTTTTTACTGAATTTACAGCTTTCCTCTGTACCTAAAAGCAGCACCAGGGATAAAACCAAGCTTGAGTGACATGCAGGACTGAGCAAACTACTGCCTGCAGTCCACAAGAAATGTTACAAAGCACACCCTGCCCCAGATGAAGTGGGATTTGGGTTTGTTACCTGTCCAGCAAAGTATGAGTTTTCAGCTGGGATGACACAGACCCTGCAACTCAATTCAATTGTGAGAAGTAATGGGATAAAAGAATTCTTTGCCCTTTCTTGGCCAACGTCTCCGAATAACATATAAGCACATTAAACAAATTCTACAGTTGTTTCCTTATTCCTGTGGCTCACCTTTCTCCTAGTAACTAAAATGCTTCTCCCTGTCCCTACCATTTGCATAGGTGCTCCTGCCTTAGAAGCCTGTGTAGAACACAACAGCACCTGAATGATGAGCAGAGGAAGCAGCACAAACCTGCGGTAGCGGGGACGGTAGGAAGTTGGATTCCTGTGCACTTGCTGAAGCTGTCCTCCCTCTGTGACCCCATCCTTGATTTCTCCCTCAGCACCCTGCTACCAAAAGAAAACAGACGACAGTCAGAGATGAAGCATTACCTTATTTGGCAGGCAGTGTATTAACCATAAACAAAAATCACTGAATGCAAGCCCAAAACCAGTGGATCAGTACAGAAACACCATCATACCAAGTACAAAGAAGCAGAAGATTGTCAAAAGGCTTTAATTTGGGCAAAGAGGAGGACAAAACAAAAGCCAACAGTGCTACCCCTGTTCCTCACAGTAACAGACTAAAAACTACCTGATGATGCCTCCTCCCTGTCTGCCAAAAAAGGCACAGTTCTCTCTGGTGCACATTCAAGTGCATTTCAATACATGACAGGGCACTGAAGGGGTAAAGATGTTACGGAGAGGCAGCTGTTGATCAGGGCACTTCCCAGTTTGGAAAGCTAACTAAAACTTGCCAGTTCCTTCTAGCTCCATTCTGCACAAAACCCCAATCCACAGAGAATTCCCACAAAGCCATCAAGAAATTTAAAGACAGAAAAACTGCACTACATCATGTCAAATACTCTTCTACCCACAGTCTTGTCAGCCTTTCAGAGATGCAGTGGTTACCTGTCCCCTTTAGTTGTTACAGGTGATAATGATAAAGCTGTATGTCAGTTTGGGGTTTTGTGTTTCAAATGCCAGCCATCCGCAATGTCTGTTTTATAAAATGTTACATGATTTACAGGTCCCAGCATTCTGTTCTTCCCTTCAAAACAACAAATTTAACACGAGATCCAGAAACAGAAGTGCATCTTCTGCATATGATCCAAGAGGAAGCAAAAGTTACTGCCTCCTGACAGCCTTTAGTAGTCAATTACATTAAGTTTGATAGGTATCCTTTCAATTCTACACCATCATACTCTGCTCTATTTTAACTGGCAACCTCAAATACCTGTGTGGGAAGTGAATATTTTTTTTAGATAAAATTACATAATGATAAATATTTATAAAGGTTGAAATGCTGTAGGTCACAAAAAGAAATCTTGGGGAATTAAACGGACCTCTGTGGCCAACCTTGACAATCTTACCATAAAATATAGTATACTTTGTAGCTTTCCTTTTTTCAAAAAGCAGATACTTGGTCTAAAGGCAACTGGAATATTTCATGTGCTGTAGCTAGACACAGCTATACCAGCTATTCTCAACAATATGACAGGGTCATGTGCTGAGATCAGTACAGAAAATCTGAATTCAGTTAAAAAACCTACAATCATCTGTTATGTTCCCTCATGTATAAAGCTGATCAGGATAACTAAATATCCCCAGGAACTCCCACTAACTAGGTAGACAGCAGAAACAGGTAGCATCTGATGGAGGTTGAGATATAATTGAGACATCCAGAACTCAAGAGGAAAATGACACTTCCCAGTTTACAACAGCTTTATCCTACTGATGTACTTTGCAATATCAATCTGTTTTTATCAAGATAC
This sequence comes from Sclerurus mexicanus, assembly GCA_013396755.1. NCBI lineage: Eukaryota > Metazoa > Chordata > Aves > Passeriformes > Furnariidae > Sclerurus > Sclerurus mexicanus. Next base: position 20,210 of record VWZF01006187.1, on the reverse strand, counting down.
TTTGTACTACATAACACTTGATAGTTTATTAGACCCACGATACATGGTCAGAAGTGCACCAGGCAGTGAGGTGAGAAACAGCACTGCCAGAATTGCAAGGGGCAGTGGCAATCCAAAGATCTGCTGCTGCTCTCACTGCTCCTCTCTTGAGGACTGGCAAAGCCCAGAAACTAAAGGAGAGTGCAGCAAGATGCGACAGGAGGGACAGATCCAAAACTAAAGGAATCTTAAACACGTCACAGCATAAACTGCCACTTCTCTCTAGCATTTCTGAACAAGCCTAAGTGGAACCAGTGCTTGGTTCTGGCACTGCAGTGCTAAAAAATACAGAGTCACAAAAGCCTAGGAGGTCCTGTCTGAGGGGAAAAGTGACAGAGGCTAAGAAAGCATCACCCACTCTAATTGCAGGGAGGAGCACTCCACATTTTTCATTAGCCAAAGTCCTCCTACAGCACTTGACAATCAGCATCGCATTCACAGCTCTTCAAAAGGCACTACTGCATTTTTTTACATGTTTTTAATGGCACGGCCCAAGTCCACTCCTCCCCGCAGAGGGCTGGGTTGGAATCTCAGTTAAAAGACTCCATCTCCTGTAGTGATGGAAAGAATGACTAGACCTGATGAAGCATCACTCAAAAACAATGCAAACGTTTTACTATTCATCTTGAACTGAATATTGCTATAGCAGTATTTGAAATGGTTTTGGCCTAAACAGTCAGCTGAAAACAGAACAGTAAAGCAACTGAATTGCCTAGCCCAGAAGTCCTGATAATTTTCTGAATCTTCTAGAGTAGCACAGAAATTCAATGAACACAGTACTTTAGTATCACTGTCAAATGATCAAAAGGGAAGTATGGCTCCAGGATAAAACAATGATGCTGCAAAGTCACTGAAACAGGTGTAACTACCAGAAAATGGAACCCAAGCTCTGAGGTCTTGTCTTACTGTATGATAATTAAGTATATGAGATTAATTTATTAGAAAAGCTTCATTTGTACTCTTAAAACCATCACACCGTGTCTAGCACACATGTGCTCACTCAGTCTCCTCCAGAGAAGCCTTCCAACTCAGTCTGTACATTCAAACAAACCATCAGGTCATCCTGAAGAACAGATGAACAAAGCAGGACTGCTGCACTCTACATTGTCCTCTCAAGAACACCAAGACAGGCAGGCTGTGGCTTCCCATGAAGATCTCCCACAGATCCTCTAACCCCAAGAAGGTACAAAACTTAATTGCTGTCCCCCAAAGAATAGTTTTGTAAGCATTAACAGTAGCTGCAATGAGCTTTTTACCCATCTACATCCCCTAATTTCTTCTTTGTTCATTCTTGGATCTCTTCAAATCAGTCTCTAACTTTTGTATACTACTAGTCAGCTTTTCAGGGGTCTTTTCCACAAGATATAGTGTCAGCCATGGAGAAACCAACTCTTGCTGTGCTGTAACGTTGGACTGGAGTTACTAACTGACATCAATGAGAAGTTCTTGAAACTTAGAAGGCCATCATGTCAAAAGTCACCGCAGTCTAGTAGATCTTTTAAGCAGAGCAGGCCTGGGTACACTGAAACCTTTTCCTTCAGGTGTGCAGAAAGAGTAAGTATACTTCCAGCAAACACAGCTCAAGAGTGCCCAAGAGCTGGAAACACTTCCCCAAGTAGAGGCACAACTTTCAATGCCCCTGTATTGGGACCATCCTTGAATGAAACAAAACTTACTCTCAATTTTAACAGATAACATCAAATCCAGAGGAGCAGTCAAGGCATTGATGGCAAGCCCTGACATTCAGAGGATACTCACACCAAGAGAAGGACCAACAAACCTTATGAGCAATGGGAAACAGTGACCACCCAAGTTAATGTCCTTCTGTAAAGCAGCATTTACAAGTTTCGAAGGCTGTAATTCTTCCAGAGTCAATGATCCCAGAGAAGGAGCAGTATACTTCAGATTATAAAATGAGACATGATTTCTAAAGACATCAAGCACAAGTCACACAACTAAGGTCTGGTACCCACACCAAACCAGCCTGGGGAATTCAGATATAAGCAAACCAAAGGAAAACAGTGATAATCACAATTTGTTCTCCTTCTGTACAACTTCAGGTACTGGGATCCAAGTGGGAGATGCAAGCCAGACTTTTAGCTGCATGAGTCTGCATTAGATAAGAGAACACAGCTCAGCACAAGTACAACAGGACTGAATGCCCCCCATGTCAAAGGTGGGTCTCACATTATTACTCTGCAGGCAGAAACAAAGAGCTGCTTTGACATTCTGTAGCACACAGGGTTGTCTAAGCCTCGTTATGTCTGCCCATTTAAAATCTGAAGCGGCTCCAATACAATACCAACACCAACAACTAAAGGAGTCACTCCCAATAAAGACAGCTGAGGGAGATCTTAATCCCAGGAAAAAAAAGCAAACAGAATCAATACTGGAATGTAGCTGAATGATGAGCTAACAGGTAACACTGGGAACATGAAAAAGCTGACCAAAACCAAGTATCCTGGTTCTTTGCCACTTGGTGTGAAAGTTGAGCCTGCAGGCTGTATGACCCCCCAAAACAAAGACATGCTCAGTAATAGACCATCAGTTACTAGCACCAACTTCCAGCCTTCACCAAAGTACTCAGAAAAAACACCTTTCAAGTATTTAGAGGCTCAGATCTAATGATAGCTGGTCTAACCAACTAGGCTTTAAGGAAGGATTTGACAACACTTGTTCTGTCAACTCTAGAATGAGAGTTCTGTTGCCTGGGCAGAGCCTTCCACCATATCAGATCATTCACACATTTCTCCAAGTGATGATCAGGCTCAATTATTAAAGAATCATTAAGTCTGGAGTATGTTCCAGTTTGCTGACTGTTCCAGGCACCAATTTAGCAGAAGCACCATGTGGACAGGAGTAGTAACTGCTAGAACTACTCTCATATACCTCATGCTTTCTTCCTCCTCTGCAAGAAGCTGCTTAGGAAGTCTTGCAGAAGTAATGAACAGTGGTGCATAGCTAGTTTAGAGGGAAAAAACCCAACCCAAACACCATTATCTTTACACTAAACGCAGAAGCAGAGGCCTATGAAGGGATGATGCACAGAGGTTTCAATTAGCTGGCCAAACTACTACCATGTCATGCAAGTGACAAGCTTCTAAAATAACTCCCATTTTCCAAGTAAACCTTTCAAGTTATGGTTATACTACTTAATAATAATATATTTGTTCAGGTAAAGGGCATGGTGAGCCACTTAGGTGTCTCACTCCTTTGTGTTTACTTTTCCGAGCAACACCCAAGGAGAGGCTTTTAACACACTCTAGAAAAACATGACAAGAAAGGGCCTACAAGATACCAAATAAATATCAGTCTCAACATCCTCGATGTGCTGGAGGAACCTTGCATTTTATATGACTGAAGAACACTCACAACTTGCTTAATCATTGCCAGTGCTGAAGGTGTAGCTCCCTGTCAGGAGACAACTGGAGAGCTGCTGAGGAGGTGGATGGCCACCAGGAAAGGAATTGAACTCACACTTCGAGGTGTTCCACGGCGCCGGCCAAAGTAGCCCCGTCGGTAGCGGCGCCGGTCGGCAGCGTAGCGGCTGCCTTCCACAGGGACCCCGTCTGGGCCGGTGACATTGGCTGCCTCTGCACCCTGGGGGCACAAAACACAGTCAGCCAGGGGGCTCTGAGCAAAGAACCAGCTACAGGGACAGGAGGAAACAGCAAAGAGGATTTTTTGCCTAAGTTTCAAGCTGCAGCAATTCCCTCCTCCCATGGAGCTGTTTGTTATTCCCAACCCAGTAACTCATGATCATAACTCCTTGTTAAGATCCTGAAATCCTATCAGGCTGAGTTTGGAGGAGGAAGCAAGAAGTAACTGATTGAAAACAAAAAACAAACAAACAAACCCCCATAACCCTGAAAAAATGTTAAGAAAGTAGAAACAAAGAACTTCTTACAGTTATTAAGCTACCAGGCTCCAAGACAAACTCTTCAGAAAACAATATGCCTCAGTTAATATATGCCTCAGTTACTGAGCAGGCTACAAGCTTCAGTGCTTTATCAAGTAAAAGTTACAGATGCTAGGAGTAGTTGAAGGAGAGTTTTGACACATACCTAGAAAGACAGCCTAATGAAGCCTTTAAAAGCCAGCTGTCCCACAGAAAAGCTGTATGAATGCCACCTACCCAGGGATTAACACATTAGACAAAAATCCCAGAGACACAGCTAAGGGTCTGTGTCAGTCCCCACCCCAAGTCTCCATCATTTCCTACCTTCTCTCCCTCAACCACATCAAATTCCACAGTCTCTCCATCACCAACACTGCGCAGGTACTTCCGTGGGTTGTTTTTCTTTATCGCCGTCTTTAAAGAAGACACACAAAAATACATTATTTTATGTTCTTATCTTACAAATTCACAGCCCCAGGGATGAGGGAAAGGCAGCATTTTTCTGCTACAATACCAGCTCTATACACAGCTCGGTCACCACACCAAGACAGTTCAAATACACAGATGTCTCCCATTGCGCAGGCCCACCAACAGTCAGTCAAGGTTTACTCTTTTCTCACTGTTTATGCTTTATAAATCAGCTGTTGCTCCAAGATCCACTCTGTGCAGCATACTAAACATCCAGATCATTACAGTTCACAGTGAGTGTTTCATCTCCTGCAAGCTCTAGCAGCAAGCGTGACCTGTGCCTTCAGTTATTAGGCAACCTGTAGACCATCTACAGGGAAGAAACCCCAAAATGCTACAATAACAGTTATAAATAATAACACTATTATTATAGTTATATAAAAATACCATAATACTACTACTAACAACGGGTTTGGATCAAAATCTCCTCAGACTCAGAGGAACACTCAAACCAGCGATTTCCAGTCTGTCAACTACAGACGCCTTTTACTCTATGGAATATTTTGGGATTCCACAGAAAGTGGTTCGCAAGACAAGCCTGCTCTCTCTTCATTAGGTAAGGCTTCACCAACTGGAAGAGGCCAGAGGAGAAAAGACCAAGACATGCATGGCACAAGCCAATTTAGTAGCCATGTTTTAACTGAAGTTACATTAGATTATTAATGCCCAATTCACTTTAAGTTTCCTGATCTGGGCATCTGTTGTTAGCAGGAAGGAGGGAGGTGCACAACCAATAGACAGAAACATACATGGAAATACAGGGCATAAATCCAGCTTAAGAAATGGGATGTAGGGCAGAAACAGAGAGACAGTTGCCACATCTGCCCGCAGTTCAAGAAAAGCAGGCAGAATGAAGATCAGGAGTTTTTGCCCATGCACAGCAGCAACATTTGTTCAGTCAACGACAGCCCAAAAACATTTCCCACCAAAGGAAAAATCTCATCAGTTCAAAGTTGATTTTGACTAGTTTAGGGAACATGTTCTCCTGGCTGCTGAATACAATCTCCTCTGTTTTTCAGGCAACAGGCCAGCATGTCCTTCTAGCCACACCTTTCCCTGCACCATCCCTGAACAGCTTCAGGAAGAATGTAAGAGTGTACATATTGTTACCACCAAAGCAAAAACAACCCAAGAGGGTGAGTTTTTTTTCTTTATATGCAGAAACAGAGTGAGCTGCTCAAGTGAATTCTTTGGGGAATTACTTCAGCAAGCAGAGACTCCCACCATTAGCTCAGACAACTTTGCTTTCTGCTGAGCTTTTGGTGTAACAGCCCCATTTCTAAAAATCAGATGGAGGTGTTAGCTTTTCCATAAACGTTATATACTAATGCTGTACCCCTTAATCTGCCGTGAAGTTAGTGGTTTAGTACTGAAACAAGTGACTAAATGCTTGTGCTTTTCATACGACAGAGATGTCAATAAGCTGTATTTCAAACTGCCTCCCCTTCCTTCTCAGTGCAGAGGAAGAAAGGACTAACAAATCTCTTTTCAGCAGATGGTGTACTTAAGATCAATAAAGTCCCTCAACATCCTCCAAAAAGCATAATGGAAGATAAAATCAACAGGATTCCACATGTCCTGTTCCAGCTTTATGGACAGACTTCAAAAATTCAGATTTGCAATTGAATAACTTGCCAACAGGAGACAGAGGCTGCTACACGCTGGGCTGGAGCTTGTTTTACAAAGGCAATCAGGGCAATTTCTGAGTCAATCCTAGAATTCCAAGCAGAAACTACAGAGCTTTACTACTTACTACTTCAGCTGCAGGTAAACAATGCTGAAATAAGCCTCTAACAAGCCTAAGGTCTAAGCTTGATGAAAAGACTTTTACTCTGCATATCCAGAGGGGAGAAAGCACTCTTCTCCCTGTTACTGTTTACCAGCACCCTGCAGGCTCCAGCTTCTCTGATTCAGAAGACAGATGTTTTATATTAACACAGACAGCACTCAACAACAAAGCCTTTCCTTTCCAAAGGGGACAATGATGAACAGGCAGCTACAAGAGCTAGTTCAGGGTCTTGCTCACACCACCACACTATATGGACATTCAGAATTGTCCCAGCAATATCCAAAATTTGTTACAGCAATTACTGGAGCAGGTACACCAGGCTGTGCAAGATCTACACAATCTAGTGGAGTGAAGAGAAAGAAAGACCTGCACAACAGAAGAGATTAACTCCTCACTGCTTGTTGATTCAAACTATACCTAATTAAACTGGACTTCTCTGACACTTTTAATGGTGTTAAAACCACAAGACACACTCCACCCCACCAGGCTTGATCCCTGTTGCTCACACTACCTGTAGCTGGCTGACACAGTGCCCTAGACAGCACCTTGCATGAACCAAGCAAGGCTGAGCAGGCCAAGAGCTTTCCTCCCCAAAAACACTGCTTGGGTCCCCCGCAGGACAAAGGGTTAACTCAAAGCAAGCCATGCATGCCCTAAAAAGAAAAGCATTTTAATCTGTACTAGGTTTATAAATAGCATCCAATAGCCAGACACCAAGCATTAACCCCCATTCCAATCATGAGATCGGGCTGTTCCCTCCCCACGCGGATGCACGCAGGGGAGGCAGGGAGGAGGCTGTATCTATTCAACTAGGTCAGCCTTATTCTGAAGGGATTAGGCATGTAATCCAGCCCCTCCCGGCCCGGCGCGGGGAGGGGCAGAGCCAGAGGGACAGGGAGCTCGGAGCAGGATGTTTGCTCACAGCACGGATTTGCCTCCCTCGCAGGGTGGCCCCATCAGCAGCGCTGGCCAGAACGTCCCAGGCTCTGGGACAAGCTCTGCTGAGGAACAGCCGACTGTGGCCCTCTGGGGTTGGTGGGGTGCAGGCCTGCACATGATGTGGTATTTCTGAAACTAAGCCAGTTTTGCTCTGTGCTCACTCCCAGAGCATGTTCAGCCCCAGGAGACAGGAAGCGCCCACCTCCACACACACCCAACTGGGTTACATTTAGGTGAATGGTCCCTACAGCTGAAGGAGACAAAGCAGCACAGGTGACAGCAGCCTGTTTGGGTCTCTGTAGGAGACTTTCCCAAGCAGAACCACCATGGTACCTCTGCCATCAGCACAAGGGTCATTTTCCAGGATATCCTCTCACAGGTATCAAAGAGACCTCATTTGTCTTCAAGGCAGCTTTACAGTGCTGCCTGTCCAGAACATGTCTCTAACTAGAACTCTTCGCACCCTCCTCTGGACACACTCCCAGCAGAGCACTGATGTGTCACCATGCTCACAGCACAGGTCATTAAGGAAGGAAAATGACCATTAAAAACCAGTATATGCATTGACAGCTCTTGCTCTCAAGCCCACCAGCTGAACCAGGAATGTGCATGTTTCCCAGGAGCCTTACTCTCTCCCAGCTTTATCCAGTTTCAGTCTACACCCTATGACCCAGAGGAGCAGTTATCACAGGCTATTAGTCATGAAGCCACAGGAACTAAACTAACTCTCAGCACTGATTCAACTAACTATATATGCACATATCCTCATCCTCTGTGAACAGCTCTGAGCACAAGTTTCCTGGTTACATCTGATGGAAATACTGTCACTTATGCTACAGAGGAAGCTCCAGCTTCTAAGAATCACAGGAGCCTGCAGACATTTTACAGAGGACCAGCTCTAGGGGCAGCATTTCCTTTTCCGGTGGATGATGCAAATGATGCAAAACCAGAGCTAAGCCAACTAATGAGTCTACACCAGCATGGAGACAGCATCCTCTGCCCTGCCACTATTTGCCTGCAACCTGAGAGTCACGGTATAAACTTAGAACAGCCTCCTGACAGCCTAAGGAAAGTGAACCAATGACGAGCCGCTGGGCAACCTCTCTCTGCTTGGGCACACTTGGCACACAGCCTTGCTCCTCTTTTTCCTGAGAGCAGCTGCCTCACGCAGCAACAGCTGATGGCAACCCAGGCTGGTTAAGGGCCAGGCTAGATCACTTTCTCCCCAATACCATGGAGGGCAGACAGAACAGACCTGCAAAGGAAGGGGGGGTAGGAAGGAACAAAAGGCACAAGGAACATGAAGAAATGAGGGGGGAAGACAGACAATAAGTAGCAAAGTGTTTACAAACAGAGGAGTCATCTCACCAAGGGGATAAAACCACCAGAAAGCCCTCCGAGCACCATTAGTGTTCAAATTGGAGCAGACAAAAGAAAGCATGAAGGGTTATAATACCTAGCCCTTGAGTTACATCCCAGAGGGAAGGATAACATAACCCTAATTTCTCCAGGAAAATTTCAACACAGACATCCATTCACGGTATCTGCAGTAAATATTCTAAGGAGAAGCCAGAACAAGGTTGGGTGGCTGTTGCAGGGGTTGTGTTAGAAACCTATCATAGTACACATCTCTAAGTACAATTACTGCTGTCTTACCTGATGAACAAACACATCTTCTTTGGTATCATTTCTGTGAAAAGAAAACAAGAAGTCCTAAGAGTTTAGACTAGGAGACTTAAATAGAAATTCCTGGCTTTACAAGTGAAACCCTCCTTCTCTCAGTCTGTAGCACGTGCCCTGAATTCCATACATTCTGTCTAAGTCTATGCTACCAAAACCCTGCTCTGAACTTGTAGGGTCATATGGTTGAGAGCAGAAAGGACTCCCCAGCCATCAAGAGTGTGAGAGGACAGGGGGAGGTTCTCTGTAATCTTCTGGCAAGCATTCAATGTTTTGTTTTTGCACAGAGCGCAGTTAATGACTGGACTCTTGTTTTTCACTATTCTAGCTCCCCAAAAACACTTCCACAGGGACTGCAACCTGAGCTGTTACCCCAGAGGTCAAACGACTATCAACAGGACTAGCCACAGCTGTTAAGAGAGATCTCCTTTCAGTGAAACTCAAAGCAACCGTGCACAAGAGGTGTTAGGAGAGGCCATGGGAGGATGACCCAGACATGAACATGAGGTTGTCTGAATTAGGCCAGACAGTTCAGGCTTCCACGTGCAAAACATGAAGATAAGTCTGAGACCTTGATTCTGTGTTCCCATACAACAAGGAAGAGCCTAAACCCTGCCATCTGTTCACTCAAACACAACAGGCAGGTCAAAGAGCTTGTGAAGATAATGCATAATCCAAAACTTGCTGTGCAGGATTGAAGCAATTGTAGACTTCACTTTAGGAAGAGAGCTGACAAGTTATTACACCATAACCAGCTGAAGGCTCTTAAGTCAACTGCTATAAAAGATTTTAAGGGTACTTCCTAACTCCCTTTTCTTCTAAACTTATGTAACACTGGATAGTAACCTCCAGGGACTGAGATTAATACTGCACCACAACTGGCTTCAGATCCTTGAGACAGGGGGTCTTCTACCCCTTGCTGCACTTACCCCAATCCACCCCCTGCCTAACAGTTCAAGGACTTGCAGGATAAAATAACTTGCCAGGTATGTCTTGTGCAAGACAAGAGCTCAGCATGCAGGAGTTTAATTCTTCATAAAGCACACAAGACATTTAAGCCCCTCAACCCCAAAGATATTCCAGCCTTAAAAGCCAGTTTCCTCCAGTAACTTGGAAGCCTAAGCCTGCAGTGTGATCAGTTTCACCTACAGCTGTTTGGATTGTCAATGCCATGCAGAGGTTTGTTTGTGTTCAGAGAAGGAAAAAAATACAGTGTGACTGTCTATGAAAACCAGGCCTGGAATATTGTCAATGACATGATATCAGAGGATCTCAATGTGTATTCACAGGAGCTATTTTGACCAGTTAACACTTAATGTTAACCCAGAAGTATTTCCCCTCATCCTCCCTCCCTTTAAAAACCTGCCAGGCAGTCACAAAAGGATATGCAGCTCATTAAAGGTGTAGTATGAGTAACAGGTAACAGATCAAATTTGTAGTGAGTTCAACCCTTTCTGTTTCCTCCCCATACACACAACCTTTGATTGGGGGGTGCAGTGTTTTGAGGGGAAAAAAAGTTTGTTGAATGCCTGGCCAAAGCTGATTGCATGACCCTGGTAGTCAGGTCTTCAAGTCTCTGCTGCAGTTACTAATGCGTGGCATATTATCTGTACCACGAGTCTTAGCACAGCATGAATAGGACTATCACAATTTAAACATACCTGTTGATAAAGCCGTATCCATTTCTGACATTGAACCACTTGACTGTGCCAAGAACTTTGGTGGCTGCAAAGAAGAAGTTAGAGAATTTAATCTAAAGCATAAGAAAGTACAACATTACAAAAATACTTTCCTATCTCCCAGTTCAGTTTATACTAACGCAGGAGGAAGATACAGTGCTTTAACATGCTGTTCCCTCAACCAAGAGTTCACCACACCGCATGAAGCTCTGTTTTCAGAACTGGCCATCCATCCCTTCTCTTTTTGTATTTCTTATCCCAGAAATGGGCAGCAAAGTCGAAAATCCCATTGCCACTCATCAGTTCTCTTCAGCTTGGTAGCCAGGCATGAAACACAGCTGAAGAAAGCTGTTTAGAAGTCCTTTCTTTCACCTGGAGTTACCCTTCTTTCTTCCTTGGAAACTAGAACTGGCCGGAGAAGCAGTATCAAGTACCGTGCAACTCTCTCAAGTGGAAAGGCAGCACATCCTTATTTTGCACAAGCTCTTTATTACACTGTCAGCATCACTATAACCAAATAAGATACCGCAAGACTTCTAGAGGTGCTCTGTGATTTATCAGTTAGGAACTGACCAACTCGATGTTCCACCCAGGATCAAGACAAGCTCCTGTCTCAACACTGAAACAGCACCTACTTAGAAGCCATAATGCAGTGTCTTATAGGACCTGGCAAAACCTGTTCTTCCAACTTATAGGAATGTGTGGGAGGAACTCAACAGCGATGGAGGCAGTACAGCCCCTCCTTCCCCCTCAGCAACTGGGTGGACACCACAAACTTGTACTTTTCAGACCTCCAGTAAAAGGAGAGGTTTGATCTCTGCAATTTAATAGCTATTACTTGTTAACACAGATTGATCACAACTGTGTGAGCAATCCGTGTAGCACTTACTTGAATGCAGTCACCCACAGATGACTGCTTGCTAAAAACCTTATACCTATGTTTTGGGGGTGGCAGGAACCTAAAAGACAATTAAAAGGAGAACAGGCTAGAGAACCACCAGAGCAGAAGTCCAAGCCAGTCTGCTGGAAGTAAGAACTCACTGCAAATTGTCACCTTCACCTGCTCTATGCCTGCATTCTTCCCTAAATGCCCACGAGGAGATGACAAAGCTAGACAGACCTTTAGTCTAATGCAATCTTGCCACTCTCACACACCCCTCTGAACACAGACCTCAAATAAGAATGTTTGCCACCAGCAGGCCATTGTAGTACTGCTGCTGTGATTATTTTCAAGAACAGGCCATTTCTCATTCCATTTTTAGGAGTGAAGTTTTCAGTCTCCTTTAATACACTTTTTAACAGAAACCATTCTTATTTAGAAGCAGCAAAGTCATGTTAAGACAGAGACATCACCCAGAAAAAAGGGCTCTGGCTACTACAACACACATTGTTATTTAAAGAGATGGAAACACCCCAGGTTTCACTGCCTAACACTCAGTAACAGTCTTCAGCATCAATATTTACAGCTGTGCTTTCAGGTGTAGTTTCATGGGGACATCACTGCATACAGACACTCCTACCACAAAGGCTCTGGCTACAAGAGCTCACTGCACTAACACAACAGAAGAGGGGGAGCACAGAAACAGGTGCCAACAGTCCATGGCAGGTTTTAGCCTGCTTTAAGAAACAATGCTAATATCACTGATTCCCTTAACATCATCCTTTCCCTCCCATAGAAAACAGCTTTTGAATCTGTTGGCCTATTTCAATCAGATTAGAAACAGGGTGAGAAGCTTAGGAAGCATGACAAAAACCCCCAGAGAGGTCAGGAAGCCAGTGGGACGAGGAGTAGCTGAAACTCACTCTATGTGGCCAGCTGGCAAGTGTGCTCACAGCTTCAGAGCAACTTTGGCACAAGTTGCCAGAAGCCAGGGGTGAGTGCTGGGGAAATACTATTCCCTACAGACACCAGCCTTACAGTCTCCCCCAAGTATCACTGTGGGGCCAAACAACAGCACGACACTGAACACCCACGTGGCCCTGGCACAGTCACTGGAAAGCCTGAGCTGTCCTAACAGGGAAGTCAGGCAAGGAGGAGGACAGGCCCCGAGGAAAACACAAGGAGTTAAGCTGATGAGTCAGAGAAGGTGGTTGGTGCGATGACGTCTATCCCACCAGTGAGAGCCCACATACTTCTACAAGATGCTGTACTCTGATGCTATCAGAGGAAACAATCATCAGCCACTCCCACCCGTGACAAAATAACGTTTTAATAAGGAAAGCCAAAGCTTCCTGTGACCAGCAGAACAGAGAAAGTTGAGTAACCTTTATCTGTGTTCCTAGAAGTCAGACATTTGGATGCCCTGGATAAGCTATGACTTTGCTTCTAATGAGATCTCTGTAAAAGAAGACTTAAGTGAACATAATTACACGACTATTAACAGGGACATTTGAGATGGACTTCAGGGTAAGGTCATTTTCAATTAGCATTATCAGCGATCATTTTCCTCACAACTCCTACGGAAAAGCTTGCCCAGCAATAAAGCCATTGTGCAAAACCATCACCACAGTGGTTTTCCTTTTCCTGCTAGTCTGGGAAAAGCATCTGTGCCTTCACTTCCCCCACCCCTTCTTCTCCAAGCAATAGCAATTGGTGAATAAGACAGAAAACACACCAAAAACTAAACAAGCTACATTAAGGCAAGAAGCTGACAGACATACCAACATGTGCTGATTACTGTGCACTAATTACTGACAAACCAGGTAACAGAGGAAAATAATCACACAAACGGTGTGCCTCCAATCTCTGTTTTGCTACAATTCTTCCCACTTCCACTCCAGAGAAATCCTTTACCTCTGTCTGCTGCAGTAAGACCTCAGTCCGTCCCTTCCGAATAGAAGGTGCTGTCGTTCTTTAGTTAAGTTTGGGACTCTACACTATTAGCCACTTGCCCTTACCAACCCCCTGAAGTTACAAAGTTATAAACAGCAGGTCTCTGTTTCCAATGCAAATTAAAGCCCTTTCAACAGGTTGACCCTATTCGATCACAATGAAAAACCAAAAAACCCATACTTGCTATTTTCACAGAACATGCCGAGCTGGAAGGGACCCACAGGGACCATCGAGCCCGACCCTCAGCCCTGCACAGGACCATCCCCAAGAGTCACATCCTGCACCCCAGAGCATCATCCTAACACCGCGGGAAGCTCTGCCAGCCTTGGTGCTGTGCCCTGGGGAGCCTGGGGGTTTTATCTGCCTCTTTACTGATAGTGAAGTAGAAACTAAAACCAATAATTTAAAAAACAAACAAACACAACACAAAAACACCAAAACCAAACAACACAAACTCTCCCAAAAAGCCCCAAACAAACAAACAAGCCCCACCAAGCCTAGAAGCATTATTACAACAGCATTGTTCACAGGCAGAAGAGTTCTTTCAGGACCTCCAGACTAAAGAGGGGCACACACGGTATTTAGCACGGCAGGTGCCGGGCAGGGGCTCTGCAGGACCGAGCCGGACCCCCCCGCGCCCCCAGACCCGGCTCCGATCCCCCCCGCGCCCCCAGACCCGGGTCTCC